>CANPUP010000048.1:0-149241 GCA_947578705.1 Lacanobia wlatinum
TGCGTCTGGCTCGCATAGAACTGCAAAAAAATGCACATTTTTGTTCCTGGCTAAATTCTAAAAACGCTATAGCTAGCTGGCCCGCGCCGAGACGCGTCTCCAGACGCCTCAAACGTGCGTCTGGCTCGCATAGAACTACAAAAACTTGCACATTTTTGTTCCTGGCTAAATTCTAAAAACGCTATAGCTAGCTGGCCCGCGCCGAGACGCGTCTCCAGACGCCTCAAACGTGCGTCTGGCTCGCATAGAACTGCAAAAAATTGCACATTTTTGTTCCTGGCTAAATTCTAGAAACGCTATAGCTAGCTGGCCCGCGCCGAGACGCGTCTCCAGACGCCTCAAACGTGCGTCTGGCTCGCATAGTACTGCAAAAAATTGCACATTTTTGTTCCTGGCTATATTCTAAAAACGCTATAACTTGCTGGCCCGCGTCGAGACGCGTCTCCAGACGCCTCAAACGTGCGTCTGGCTCGCATAGAACTGCATAAAATTACACATTTTTGTTCCTGGCTAAATTCTAAAAACGCTATAGCTAGCTGGCCCGCGCCGAGACGCGTCTCCAGACGCCTCAAACGTGCGTCTGGCTCGCATAGAACTACAAAAAATTGCACATTTTTGTTCCTGGCTAAATTCTAAAAACGCTATAGCTAGCTGGCCCGCGCCGAGACGCGTCTCCAGACGCCTCAAACGTGCGTCTGGCTCGCATAGTACTGCAAAAAATTGCACATTTTTGTTCCTGGCTAAATTCTAAAAACGCTATAACTGGCTGGCCCGCGTCGAGACGCGTCTCCAGACGCCTCAAACGTGCGTCTGGCTCGCATAGAACTGCATAAAATTACACATTTTTGTTCCTGGCTAAATTCTAAGAACGCTATAGCTAGCTGGCCCGCGCCGAGGCGCGTCTCCAGACGCCTCAAACGTGCGTCTGGCTCGCATAGAACTGCGAAAAATTGCACATTTTTGTTCCTGGCTAAATTCTAAAAACGCTATAACTTGCTGGCCCGCGTCGAGACGCGTCTCCAGACGCCTCAAACGTGCGTCTGCTCGCATAGAACTGCATAAAATTACACATTTTTGTTCCTGGCTAAATTCTAAAAACGCTATAGCTAGCTGGCCCGCGCCGAGACGCGTCTCCAGACGCCTCAAACGTGCGTCTGGCTCGCATAGAACTACAAAAAATTGCACATTTTTGTTCCTGGCTAAATTCTAAAAACGCTATAGCTAGCTGGCCCGCGCCGAGACGCGTCTCCAGACGCCTCAAACGTGCGTCTGGCTCGCATAGTACTGCAAAAAATTGCACATTTTTGTTCCTGGCTAAATTCTAAAAACGCTATAACTTGCTGGCCCGCGTCGAGACGCGTCTCCAGACGCCTCAAACGTGCGTCTGGCTCGCATAGAACTGCATAAAATTACACATTTTTGTTCCTGGCTAAATTCTAAAAACGCTATAGCTAGCTGGCCCGCGCCGAGACGCGTCTCCAGACGCCTCAAACGTGCGTCTGGCTCGCATAGAACTGCAAAAAATTGCACATTTTTGTTCCTGGCTAAATTCTTAAAACGCTATAGCTAGCTGGCCCGCGCCGAGACGCGTCTCCAGACGCCTCAAACGTGCGTCTGGCTCGCATAGAACTGCAAAAAATTGCACATTTTTGTTCCTGGCTAAATTCTAAAAACGCTATAGCTAGCTGGCCGGCGCCGAGACGCGTCTCCAGACGCCTCAAACGTGCATCTGGCTCGCATAGAACTGCAAAAAATTGCACATTTTTGTTCCTGGCTAAATTCTTAAAACGCTATAGCTAGCTGGCCGGCGCCGAGACGCGTCTCCAGACGCCTCAAACGTGCATCTGGCTCGCATAGAACTGCAAAAAATTGCACATTTTTGTTCCTGGCTAAATTCTAAAAGCGCTATAGCTAGCTGGCCCGAGCCGAGACGCGTCTCCAGACGCCTCAAACGTGCGTCTGGCTCGCAAAGAAATGCAAAAAATTGCACATTTTTGTTCCTGGCTAAATTCTAAAAACGCTATAGCTAGCTGGCCCGCGTCGAGACGCGTCTCCAGACGCCTCAAACGTGCGTCTGGCTCGCATAGAACTGCAAAAAATTGCACATTTTTGTTCCTGGCTAAATTCTAGAAACGCTATAGCTAGCTGGCCCGCGCCGAGACGCGTCTCCAGACGCCTCAAACGTGCGTCTGGCTCGCATAGAACTGCAAAAAATTGCACATTTTTGTTCCTGGCTAAATTCTAAAAACGCTATAGCTAGCTGGCCCGCGCCGAGACGCGTCTCCAGACGCCTCAAACGTGCGTCTGGCTCGCATAGAACTGCAAAAAATTGCACATTTTTGTTCCTGGCTAAATTCTAAAAACGCTATAGCTAGCTGGCCCGCGCCGAGACGCGTCTCCAGACGCCTCAAACGTGCGTCTGGCTCGCATAGAACTGCAAAAAAATGCACATTTTTGTTCCTGGCTAAATTCTAAAAACGCTATAGCTAGCTGGCCCGCGCCGAGACGCGTCTCCAGACGCCTCAAACGTGCGTCTCGCTCGCATAGAACTGCAAAAAATTGCACATTTTTGTTCCTGGCTAAATTCTTAAAACGCTATAGCTAGCTGGCTAGCGCCGAGACGCGTCTCCAGACGCCTCAAACGTGCGTCTGGCTCGCATAGAACTGCAAAAAATTGCACATTTTTGTTCGTGGCTAAATTCTAAAAACGCTATAACTTGCTGGCCCGCGTCGAGACGCGTCTCCAGACGCCTCAAACGTGCGTCTGGCTCGCATAGAACTGCATAAAATTACACATTTTTGTTCCTGGCTAAATTCTAAAAACGCTATAGCTAGCTGGCCCGCGCCGAGACGCGTCTCCAGACGCCTCAAACGTGCGTCTGGCTCGCATAGAACTACAAAAAATTGCACATTTTTGTTCCTGGCTAAATTCTAAAAACGCTATAGCTAGCTGGCCCGCGCCGAGACGCGTCTCCAGACGCCTCAAACGTGCGTCTGGCTCGCATAGTACTGCAAAAAATTGCACATTTTTGTTCCTGGCTAAATTCTAAAAACGCTATAACTAGTTGGCCCGCGTCGAGACGCGTCTCCAGACGCCTCAAACGTGCGTCTGGCTCGCATAGAACTGCATAAAATTACACATTTTTGTTCCTGGCTAAATTCTAAGAACGCTATAGCTAGCTGGCTCGCGCCGAGGCGCGTCTCCAGACGCCTCAAACGTGCGTCTGGCTCGCATAGAACTGCAAAAAATTGCACATTTTTGTTCCTGGCTAAATTCTAAAAACGCTATAACTTGCTGGCCCGCGTCGAGACGCGTCTCCAGACGCCTCAAACGTGCGTCTGCTCGCATAGAACTGCATAAAATTACACATTTTTGTTCCTGGCTAAATTCTAAAAACGCTATAGCTAGCTGGCCCGCGCCGAGACGCGTCTCCAGACGCCTCAAACGTGCGTCTGGCTCGCATAGAACTACAAAAAATTGCACATTTTTGTTCCTGGCTAAATTCTAAAAACGCTATAGCTAGCTGGCCCGCGCCGAGACGCGTCTCCAGACGCCTCAAACGTGCGTCTGGCTCGCATAGTACTGCAAAAAATTGCACATTTTTGTTCCTGGCTAAATTCTAAAAACGCTATAACTTGCTGGCCCGCGTCGAGACGCGTCTCCAGACGCCTCAAACGTGCGTCTGGCTCGCATAGAACTGCATAAAATTACACATTTTTGTTCCTGGCTAAATTCGAAAAACGCTATAGCTAGCTGGCCCGCGCAGAGACGCGTCTCCAGACGCCTCAAACGTGCGTCTGGCTCGCATAGAACTGCAAAAAAATGCACATTTTTGTTCCTGGCTAAATTCTAAAAACGCTATAGCTAGCTGGCACGCGTCGAGACGCGTCTCCAGACGCCTCAAACGTGCGTCTGGCTCGCATAGAACTGCAAAAAATTGCACATTTTTGTTCCTGGCTAAATTCTAAAAACGCTATAGCTAGCTGGCCCGCGCCGAGACGCGTCTCCAGACACCTCAAACGTGCGTCTGGCTCGCATAGTACTGCAAAAAATGCACATTTTTGTTCCTGGCTAAATTCTAAAAACGCTATAGCTAGCTGGCCCGCGCCGAGACGCGTCTCCAGACGCCTCAAACGTGCGTCTGGCTCGCATAGAACTGCATAAAATTACACATTTTTGTTCCTGGCTAAATTCTAAAAACGCTATAGCTAGCTGGCCCGCGCCGAGACGCGTCTCCAGACGCCTCAAACGTGCGTCTGGCTCGCATAGAACTGCATAAAATTACACATTTTTGTTCCTGGCTAAATTCTAAAAACGCTATAGCTAGCTGGCCCGCGCCGTGACGCGTCTCCAGACGCCTCAAACGTGCGTCTGGCTCGCATAGAACTACAAAAAATTGCACATTTTTGTTCCTGGCTAAATTCTAAAAACGCTATAGCTAGCTGGCCCGCGCCGAGACGCGTCTCCAGACGCCTCAAACGTGCGTCTGGCTCGCATAGTACTGCAAAAAATTGCACATTTTTGTTCCTGGCTAAATTCTAAAAACGCTATAACTTGCTGGCCCGCGTCGAGACGCGTCTCCAGACGCCTCAAACGTGCGTCTGGCTCGCATAGAACTGCATAAAATTACACATTTTTGTTCCTGGCTAAATTCTAAAAACGCTATAGCTAGCTGGCCCGCGCCGAGACGCGTCTCCAGACGCCTCAAACGTGCGTCTGGCTCGCATAGAACTGCAAAAAATTGCACATTTTTGTTCCTGGCTAAATTCTTAAAACGGTATAGCTAGCTGGCCCGCGCCGAGACGCGTCTCCAGACGCCTCAAACGTGCGTCTGGCTCGCATAGAACTGCAAAAAATTGCACATTTTTGTTCCTGGCTAAATTCTAAAAACGCTATAGCTAGCTGGCCGGCGCCGAGACGCGTCTCCAGACGCCTCAAACGTGCATCTGGCTCGCATAGAACTGCAAAAAATTGCACATTTTTGTTCCTGGCTAAATTCTAAAAGCGCTATACCTAGCTGGCCCGAGCCGAGACGCGTCTCCAGACGCCTCAAACGTGCGTCTGGCTCGCAAAGAACTGCAAAAAATTGCACATTTTTGTTCCTGGCTAAATTCTAAAAACGCTATAGCTAGCTGGCCCGCGTCGAGACGCGTCTCCAGACGCCTCAAACGTGCGTCTGGCTCGCATAGAACTGCAAAAAATTGCACATTTTTGTTCCTGGCTAAATTCTAAAAGCGCTATAGCTAACTGGCCCGCGCCGAGACGCGTCTCCAGACGCCTCAAACGTGCGTCTGGCTCGCATAGAACTGCAAAAAATTGCACATTTTTGTTCCTTGCTAAATTCTAAAAACGCTATAGCTAGCTGGCCCGCGCCGAGACGCGTCTCCAGACGCCTCAAACGTGCGTCTGGCTCGCATAGAACTGCAAAAAATTGCACATTTTTGTTCCTGGCTAAATTCTAAAAACGCTATAGCTAGCTGGCCCGCGCCGAGACGCGTCTCCAGACGCCTCAAACGTGCGTCTGGCTCGCATAGAACTGCAAAAAAATGCACATTTTTGTTCCTGGCTAAATTCTAAAAACGCTATAGCTAGCTGGCCCGCGCCGAGACGCGTCTCCAGACGCCTCAAACGTGCGTCTGGCTCGCATAGAACTGCAAAAAATTGCACATTTTTGTTCCTGGCTAAATTCTAAAAACGCTATAGCTAGCTGGCCCGCGCCGAGACGCGTCTCCAGACGCCTCAAACGTGCGTCTGGCTCGCATAGAACTGCAAAAAATTGCACATTTTTGTTCCTGGCTAAATTCTAAAAACGCTATAGCTAGCTGGCCCGCGCCGAGACGCGTCTCCAGACGCCTCAAACGTGCGTCTGGCTCGCATAGAACTGCAAAAAATTGCACATTTTTGTTCCTGGCTAAATTCTAGAAACGCTATAGCTAGCTGGCCCGCGCCGAGACGCGTCTCCAGACGCCTCAAACGTGCGTCTGGCTCGCATAGTACTGCAAAAAATTGCACATTTTTGTTCCTGGCTAAATTCTAAAAACGCTATAACTTGCTGGCCCGCGTCGAGACGCGTCTCCAGACGCCTCAAACGTGCGTCTGGCTCGCATAGAACTGCATAAAATTACAGATTTTTGTTCCTGGCTAAATTCTAAAAACGCTATAGCTGGCTGGCCCGCGCCGAGACGCGTCTCCAGACGCCTCAAACGTGCGTCTGGCTCGCATAGAACTACAAAAAATTGCACATTTTTGTTCCTGGCTAAATTCTAAAAACGCTATAGCTAGCTGGCCCGCGCCGAGACGCGTCTCCAGACGCCTCAAACGTGCGTCTGGCTCGCATAGTACTGCAAAAAATTGCACATTTTTGTTCCTGGCTAAATTCTAAAAACGCTATAACTTGCTGGCCCGCGTCGAGACGCGTCTCCAGACGCCTCAAACGTGCGTCTGGCTCGCATAGAACTGCATAAAATTACACATTTTTGTTCCTGGCTAAATTCTAAAAACGCTATAGCTAGCTGGCCCGCGCCGAGACGCGTCTCCAGACGCCTCAAACGTGCGTCTGGCTCGCATAGAACTACAAAAAATTGCACATTTTTGTTCCTGGCTAAATTCTAAAAACGCTATAGCTAGCTGGCCCGCGCCGAGACGCGTCTCCAGACGCCTCAAACGTGCGTCTGGCTCGCATAGAACTGCAAAAAATTGCACATTTTTGTTCCTGGCTAAATTCTAGAAACGCTATAGCTAGCTGGCCCGCGCCGAGACGCGTCTCCAGACGCCTCAAACGTGCGTCTGGCTCGCATAGTACTGCAAAAAATTGCACATTTTTGTTCCTGGCTAAATTCTAAAAACGCTATAACTTGCTGGCCCGCGTCGAGACGCGTCTCCAGACGCCTCAAACGTGCGTCTGGCTCGCATAGAACTGCATAAAATTACACATTTTTGTTCCTGGCTAAATTCTAAAAACGCTATAGCTAGCTGGCCCGCGCCGAGACGCGTCTCCAGACGCCTCAAACGTGCGTCTGGCTCGCATAGAACTACAAAAAATTGCACATTTTTGTTCCTGGCTAAATTCTAAAAACGCTATAGCTAGCTGGCCCGCGCCGAGACGCGTCTCCAGACGCCTCAAACGTGCGTCTGGCTCGCATAGTACTGCAAAAAATTGCACATTTTTGTTCCTGGCTAAATTCTAAAAACGCTATAACTAGCTGGCCCGCGTCGAGACGCGTCTCCAGACGCCTCAAACGTGCGTCTGGCTCGCATAGAACTGCATAAAATTACACATTTTTGTTCCTGGCTAAATTCTAAAAACGCTATAGCTAGCTGGCCCGCGCCGAGGCGCGTCTCCAGACGCCTCAAACGTGCGTCTGGCTCGCATAGAACTGCAAAAAATTGCACATTTTTGTTCCTGGCTAAATTCTAAAAACGCTATAACTTGCTGGCCCGCGTCGAGACGCGTCTCCAGACGCCTCAAACGTGCGTCTGCTCGCATAGAACTGCATAAAATTACACATTTTTGTTCCTGGCTAAATTCTAAAAACGCTATAGCTAGCTGGCCCGCGCCGAGACGCGTCTCCAGACGCCTCAAACGTGCGTCTGGCTCGCATAGAACTACAAAAAATTGCACATTTTTGTTCCTGGCTAAATTCTAAAAACGCTATAACTTGCTGGCCCGCGTCGAGACGCGTCTCCAGACGCCTCAAACGTGCGTCTGGCTCGCATAGAACTGCATAAAATTACACATTTTTGTTCCTGGCTAAATTCGAAAAACGCTATAGCTAGCTGGCCCGCGCAGAGACGCGTCTCCAGACGCCTCAAACGTGCGTCTGGCTCGCATAGAACTGCAAAAAAATGCACATTTTTGTTCCTGGCTAAATTCTAAAAACGCTATAGCTAGCTGGCACGCGTCGAGATGCGTCTCCAGACGCCTCAAACGTGCGTCTGGCTCGCATAGAACTGCAAAAAATTGCACATTTTTGTTCCTGGCTAAATTCTAAAAACGCTATAGCTAGCTGGCCCGCGCCGAGACGCGTCTCCAGACGCCTCAAACGTGCGTCTGGCTCGCATAGTACTGCAAAAAATGCACATTTTTGTTCCTGGCTAAATTCTAAAAACGCTATAGCTAGCTGGCCCGCAACGAGACGCGTCTCCAGACGCCTCAAACGTGCGTCTGGCTCGCATAGAACTGCATAAAATTACACATTTTTGTTCCTGGCTAAATTCTAAAAACGCTATAGCTAGCTGGCCCGCGCCGAGACGCGTCTCCAGACGCCTCAAACGTGCGTCTGGCTCGCATAGAACTGCATAAAATTACACATTTTTGTTCCTGGCTAAATTCTAAAAACGCTATAGCTAGCTGGCCCGCGCCGAGACGCGTCTCCAGACGCCTCAAACGTGCGTCTGGCTCGCATAGAACTACAAAAAATTGCACATTTTTGTTCCTGGCTAAATTCTAAAAACGCTATAGCTAGCTGGCCCGCGCCGAGACGCGTCTCCAGACGCCTCAAACGTGCGTCTGGCTCGCACAGAACTGGAAAAAATTGCACATTTTTGTTCCTGGCTAAATTCTTAAAACGCTATAGCTAGCTGGCCCGCGCCGAGACGCGTCTCCAGACGCCTCAAACGTGCGTCTGGCTCGCATAGAACTGCAAAAAATTGCACATTTTTGTTCCTGGCTAAATTCTAAAAACGCTATAGCTAGCTGGCCGGCGCCGAGACGCGTCTCCAGACGCCTCAAACGTGCATCTGGCTCGCATAGAACTGCAAAAAATTGCACATTTTTGTTCCTGGCTAAATTCTTAAAACGCTATAGCTAGCTGGCCGGCGCCGAGACGCGTCTCCAGACGCCTCAAACGTGCATCTGGCTCGCATAGAACTGCAAAAAATTGCACATTTTTGTTCCTGGCTAAATTCTAAAAGCGCTATACCTAGCTGGCCCGAGCCGAGACGCGTCCCCAGACGCCTCAAACGTGCGTCTGGCTCGCAAAGAACTGCAAAAAATTGCACATTTTTGTTCCTGGCTAAATTCTAAAAACGCTATAGCTAGCTGGCCCGCGTCGAGACGCGTCTCCAGACGCCTCAAACGTGCGTCTGGCTCGCATAGAACTGCAAAAAATTGCACATTTTTGTTCCTGGCTAAATTCTAAAAACGCTATAGCTAACTGGCCCGCGCCGAGACGCGTCTCCAGACGCCTCAAACGTGCGTCTGGCTCGCATAGAACTGCAAAAAATTGCACATTTTTGTTCCTGGCTAAATTCTAAAAACGCTATAGCTAGCTGGCCCGCGCCGAGACGCGTCTCCAGACGCCTCAAACGTGCGTCTGGCTCGCATAGAACTGCAAAAAATTGCACATTTTTGTTCCTGGCTAAATTCTAAAAACGCTATAGCTAGCTGGCCCGCGCCGAGACGCGTCTCCAGACGCCTCAAACGTGCGTCTGGCTCGCATAGAACTGCAAAAAAATGCACATTTTTGTTCCTGGCTAAATTCTAAAAACGCTATAGCTAGCTGGCCCGCGCCGAGACGCGTCTCCAGACGCCTCAAACGTGCGTCTGGCTCGCATAGAACTGCAAAAAATTGCACATTTTTGTTCCTGGCTAAATTCTAAAAACGCTATAGCTAGCTGGCCCGCGCCGAGACGCGTCTCCAGACGCCTCAAACGTGCGTCTGGCTCGCATAGAACTGCAAAAAATTGCACATTTTTGTTCCTGGCTAAATTCTAAAAACGCTATAGCTAGCTGGCCCGCGCCGAGACGCGTCTCCAGACGCCTCAAACGTGCGTCTGGCTCGCATAGAACTGCATAAAATTGCACATTTTTGTTCCTGGCTAAATTCTAGAAACGCTATAGCTAGCTGGCCCGCGCCGAGACGCGTCTCCAGACGCCTCAAACGTGCGTCTGGCTCGCATAGTACTGCAAAAAATTGCACATTTTTGTTCCTGGCTAAATTCTAAAAACGCTATAACTTGCTGGCCCGCGTCGAGACGCGTCTCCAGACGCCTCAAACGTGCGTCTGGCTCGCATAGAACTGCATAAAATTACAGATTTTTGTTCCTGGCTAAATTCTAAAAACGCTATAGCTAGCTGGCCCGCGCCGAGACGCGTCTCCAGACGCCTCAAACGTGCGTCTGGCTCGCATAGAACTACAAAAAATTGCACATTTTTGTTCCTGGCTAAATTCTAAAAACGCTATAGCTAGCTGGCCCGCGCCGAGACGCGTCTCCAGACGCCTCAAACGTGCGTCTGGCTCGCATAGTACTGCAAAAAATTGCACATTTTTGTTCCTGGCTAAATTCTAAAAACGCTATAACTTGCTGGCCCGCGTCGAGACGCGTCTCCAGACGCCTCAAACGTGCGTCTGGCTCGCATAAAACTGCATAAAATTACACATTTTTGTTCCTGGCTAAATTCTAAAAACGCTATAGCTAGCTGGCCCGCGCCGAGACGCGTCTTCAGACGCCTCAAACGTGCGTCTGGCTCGCATAGAACTACAAAAAATTGCACATTTTTGTTCCTGGCTAAATTCTAAAAACGCTATAGCTAGCTGGCCCGCGCCGAGACGCGTCTCCAGACGCCTCAAACGTGCGTCTGGCTCGCATAGAACTGCAAAAAATTGCACATTTTTGTTCCTGGCTAAATTCTAGAAACGCTATAGCTAGCTGGCCCGCGCCGAGACGCGTCTCCAGACGCCTCAAACGTGCGTCTGGCTCGCATAGTACTGCAAAAAATTGCACATTTTTGTTCCTGGCTAAATTCTAAAAACGCTATAACTTGCTGGCCCGCGTCGAGACGCGTCTCCAGACGCCTCAAACGTGCGTCTGGCTCGCATAGAACTGCATAAAATTACACATTTTTGTTCCTGGCTAAATTCTAAAAACGCTATAGCTAGCTGGCCCGCGCCGAGACGCGTCTCCAGACGCCTCAAACGTGCGTCTGGCTCGCATAGAACTACAAAAAATTGCACATTTTTGTTCCTGGCTAAATTCTAAAAACGCTATAGCTAGCTGGCCCGCGCCGAGACGCGTCTCCAGACGCCTCAAACGTGCGTCTGGCTCGCATAGTACTGCAAAAAATTGCACATTTTTGTTCCTGGCTAAATTCTAAAAACGCTATAACTAGCTGGCCCGCGTCGAGACGCGTCTCCAGACGCCTCAAACGTGCGTCTGGCTCGCATAGAACTGCATAAAATTACACATTTTTGTTCCTGGCTAAATTCTAAAAACGCTATAGCTAGCTGGCCCGCGCCGAGGCGCGTCTCCAGACGCCTCAAACGTGCGTCTGGCTCGCATAGAACTGCAAAAAATTGCACATTTTTGTTCCTGGCTAAATTCTAAAAACGCTATAACTTGCTGGCCCGCGTCGAGACGCGTCTCCAGACGCCTCAAACGTGCGTCTGCTCGCATAGAACTGCATAAAATTACACATTTTTGTTCCTGGCTAAATTCTAAAAACGCTATAGCTAGCTGGCCCGCGCCGAGACGCGTCTCCAGACGCCTCAAACGTGCGTCTGGCTCGCATAGAACTACAAAAAATTGCACATTTTTGTTCCTGGCTAAATTCTAAAAACGCTATAACTTGCTGGCCCGCGTCGAGACGCGTCTCCAGACGCCTCAAACGTGCGTCTGGCTCGCATAGAACTGCATAAAATTACACATTTTTGTTCCTGGCTAAATTCGAAAAACGCTATAGCTAGCTGGCCCGCGCAGAGACGCGTCTCCAGACGCCTCAAACGTGCGTCTGGCTCGCATAGAACTGCAAAAAAATGCACATTTTTGTTCCTGGCTAAATTCTAAAAACGCTATAGCTAGCTGGCACGCGTCGAGATGCGTCTCCAGACGCCTCAAACGTGCGTCTGGCTCGCATAGAACTGCAAAAAATTGCACATTTTTGTTCCTGGCTAAATTCTAAAAACGCTATAGCTAGCTGGCCCGCGCCGAGACGCGTCTCCAGACGCCTCAAACGTGCGTCTGGCTCGCATAGTACTGCAAAAAATGCACATTTTTGTTCCTGGCTAAATTCTAAAAACGCTATAGCTAGCTGGCCCGCAACGAGACGCGTCTCCAGACGCCTCAAACGTGCGTCTGGCTCGCATAGAACTGCATAAAATTACACATTTTTGTTCCTGGCTAAATTCTAAAAACGCTATAGCTAGCTGGCCCGCGCCGAGACGCGTCTCCAGACGCCTCAAACGTGCGTCTGGCTCGCATAGAACTGCATAAAATTACACATTTTTGTTCCTGGCTAAATTCTAAAAACGCTATAGCTAGCTGGCCCGCGCCGAGACGCGTCTCCAGACGCCTCAAACGTGCGTCTGGCTCGCATAGAACTACAAAAAATTGCACATTTTTGTTCCTGGCTAAATTCTAAAAACGCTATAGCTAGCTGGCCTGCGCCGAGACGCGTCTCCAGACGCCTCAAACGTGCGTCTGGCTCGCACAGAACTGGAAAAAATTGCACATTTTTGTTCCTGGCTAAATTCTAAAAGCGTTATAGCTAGCTGGCCCGCGGCGAGACGCGTCTCCAGACGCCTCAAACGTGCGTCTGGCTCGCATAGAACTGCAAAAAGTTGCACATTTTTGTTCCTGGCTAAATTCTAAAAACGCTATAGCTAGCTGGCCCGCGCCGAGACGCGTCTCCAGACGCCTCAAACGTGCGTCTGGCTCGCATAGTACTGCAAAAAATTGCACATTTTTGTTCCTGGCTAAATTCTAAAAACGCTATAGCTAGTTGGCCCGCGCCGAGACGCGTCTCCAGACGCCTCAAACGTGCGTCTGGCTCGCATAGTACTGCAAAAAATTGCACATTTTTGTTCCTGGCTAAATTCTAAAAACGCTATAACTTGCTGGCCCGCGCCGAGACGCGTCTCCAGACGCCTCAAACGTGCCACTGGCTCGCATAGAACTGCATAAAATTACACATTTTTGTTCCTGGCTAAATTCTAAAAACGCTATAGCAAGCTGGCCCGCGCCGAGACGCGTCTCCAGACGCCTCAAACGTGCGTCTGGCTCGCATAGAACTACAAAAAATTGCACATTTTTGTTCCTGGCTAAATTCTAAAAACGCTATAGCTAGCTGGCCGGCGCCGAGACGCGTCTCCAGACGCCTCAAACGTGCGTCTGGCTCGCATAGAACTGCAAAAAATTGCACATTTTTGTTCCTGGCTAAATTCTAAAAACGCTATAGCTAGCTGGCCCGCGCCGAGACGCGTCTCCAGACGCCTCAAACGTGCGTCTGGCTCGCAAAGAACTGCGAAAAATTGCACATTTTTGTTCCTGGCTAAATTCTAAAAACGCTATAACTTGCTGGCCCGCGTCGAGACGCGTCTCCAGACGCCTCAAACGTGCGTCTGGCTCGCATAGAACTGCATAAAATTACACATTTTTGTTCCTGGCTAAATTCTAAAAACGCTATAGCTAGCTGGCCCGCGCCGAGACGCGTCTCCAGACGCCTCAAACGTGCGTCTGGCTCGCATAGAACTACAAAAAATTGCACATTTTTGTTCCTGGCTAAATTCTAAAAACGCTATAGCTAGCTGGCCCGCGCCGAGACGCGTCTCCAGACGCCTCAAACGTGCGTCTGGCTCGCACAGAACTGGAAAAAATTGCACATTTTTGTTCCTGGCTAAATTCTAAAAGCGTTATAGCTAGCTGGCCCGCGGCGAGACGCGTCTCCAGACGCCTCAAACGTGCGTCTGGCTCGCATAGAACTGCAAAAAGTTGCACATTTTTGTTCCTGGCTAAATTCTAAAAACGCTATAGCTAGCTGGCCCGCGCCGAGACGCGTCTCCAGACGCCTCAAACGTGCGTCTGGCTCGCATAGAACTGCAAAAAATTGCACATTTTTGTTCCTGGCTAAATTCTAAAAACGCTATAGCTAGTTGGCCCGCGCCGAGACGCGTCTCCAGACGCCTCAAACGTGCGTCTGGCTCGCATAGTACTGCAAAAAATTGCACATTTTTGTTCCTGGCTAAATTCTAAAAACGCTATAACTTGCTGGCCCGCGCCGAGACGCGTCTCCAGACGCCTCAAACGTGCCACTGGCTCGCATAGAACTGCATAAAATTACACATTTTTGTTCCTGGCTAAATTCTAAAAACGCTATAGCTAGCTGGCCCGCGCCGAGACGCGTCTCCAGACGCCTCAAACGTGCGTCTGGCTCGCATAGAACTACAAAAAATTGCACATTTTTGTTCCTGGCTAAATTCTAAAAACGCTATAGCTAGCTGGCCGGCGCCGAGACGCGTCTCCAGACGCCTCAAACGTGCGTCTGGCTCGCATAGAACTGCAAAAAATTGCACATTTTTGTTCCTGGCTAAATTCTAAAAACGCTATAGCTAGCTGGCCCGCGCCGAGACGCGTCTCCAGACGCCTCAAACGTGCGTCTGGCTCGCAAAGAACTGCGAAAAATTGCACATTTTTGTTCCTGGCTAAATTCTAAAAACGCTATAACTTGCTGGCCCGCGTCGAGACGCGTCTCCAGACGCCTCAAACGTGCGTCTGGCTCGCATAGAACTGCATAAAATTACACATTTTTGTTCCTGGCTAAATTCGAAAAACGCTATAGCTAGCTGGCCCGCGCAGAGACGCGTCTCCAGACGCCTCAAACGTGCGTCTGGCTCGCATAGAACTGCAAAAAAATGCACATTTTTGTTCCTGGCTAAATTCTAAAAACGCTATAGCTAGCTGGCACGCGTCGAGACGCGTCTCCAGACGCCTCAAACGTGCGTCTGGCTCGCATAGAACTGCAAAAAATTGCACATTTTTGTTCCTGGCTAAATTCTAAAAACGCTATAGCTAGCTGGCCCGCGCCGAGACGCGTCTCCAGACGCCTCAAACGTGCGTCTGGCTCGCATAGTACTGCAAAAAATGCACATTTTTGTTCCTGGCTAAATTCTAAAAACGCTATAGCTAGCTGGCCCGCAACGAGACGCGTCTCCAGACGCCTCAAACGTGCGTCTGGCTCGCATAGAACTGCATAAAATTACACATTTTTGTTCCTGGCTAAATTCTAAAAACGCTATAGCTAGCTGGCCCGCGCCGAGACGCGTCTCCAGACGCCTCAAACGTGCGTCTGGCTCGCATAGAACTGCATAAAATTACACATTTTTGTTCCTGGCTAAATTCTAAAAACGCTATAGCTAGCTGGCCCGCGCCGAGACGCGTCTCCAGACGCCTCAAACGTGCGTCTGGCTCGCATAGAACTACAAAAAATTGCACATTTTTGTTCCTGGCTAAATTCTAAAAACGCTATAGCTAGCTGGCCCGCGCCGAGACGCGTCTCCAGACGCCTCAAACGTGCGTCTGGCTCGCACAGAACTGGAAAAAATTGCACATTTTTGTTCCTGGCTAAATTCTAAAAGCGTTATAGCTAGCTGGCCCGCGGCGAGACGCGTCTCCAGACGCCTCAAACGTGCGTCTGGCTCGCATAGAACTGCAAAAAGTTGCACATTTTTGTTCCTGGCTAAATTCTAAAAACGCTATAGCTAGCTGGCCCGCGCCGAGACGCGTCTCCAGACGCCTCAAACGTGCGTCTGGCTCGCATAGAACTGCAAAAAATTGCACATTTTTGTTCCTGGCTAAATTCTAAAAACGCTATAGCTAGTTGGCCCGCGGCGAGACGCGTCTCCAGACGCCTCAAACGTGCGTCTGGCTCGCATAGAACTGCAAAAAGTTGCACATTTTTGTTCCTGGCTAAATTCTAAAAACGCTATAGCTAGCTGGCCCGCGCCGAGACGCGTCTCCAGACGCCTCAAACGTGCGTCTGGCTCGCATAGAACTGCAAAAAATTGCACATTTTTGTTCCTGGCTAAATTCTAAAAACGCTATAGCTAGTTGGCCCGCGCCGAGACGCGTCTCCAGACGCCTCAAACGTGCGTCTGGCTCGCATAGTACTGCAAAAAATTGCACATTTTTGTTCCTGGCTAAATTCTAAAAACGCTATAACTTGCTGGCCCGCGCCGAGACGCGTCTCCAGACGCCTCAAACGTGCCACTGGCTCGCATAGAACTACAAAAAATTGCACATTTTTGTTCCTGGCTAAATTCTAAAAACGCTATAGCTAGCTGGCCGGCGCCGAGACGCGTCTCCAGACGCCTCAAACGTGCGTCTGGCTCGCATAGAACTGCAAAAAATTGCACATTTTTGTTCCTGGCTAAATTCTAAAAACGCTATAGCTAGCTGGCCCGCGCCGAGACGCGTCTCCAGACGCCTCAAACGTGCGTCTGGCTCGCAAAGAACTGCGAAAAATTGCACATTTTTGTTCCTGGCTAAATTCTAAAAACGCTATAACTTGCTGGCCCGCGTCGAGACGCGTCTCCAGACGCCTCAAACGTGCGTCTGGCTCGCATAGAACTGCATAAAATTACACATTTTTGTTCCTGGCTAAATTCTAAAAACGCTATAGCTAGCTGGCCCGCGCCGAAACGCGTCTCCAGACGCCTCAAACGTGCGTCTGGCTCGCATAGAACTACAAAAAATTGCACATTTTTGTTCCTGGCTAAATTCTAAAAACGCTATAGCTAGCTGGCCCGCGCCGAGACGCGTCTCCAGACGCCTCAAACGTGCGTCTGGCTCGCACAGAACTGGAAAAAATTGCACATTTTTGTTCCTGGCTAAATTCTAAAAGCGTTATAGCTAGCTGGCCCGCGGCGAGACGCGTCTCCAGACGCCTCAAACGTGCGTCTGGCTCGCATAGAACTGCAAAAAGTTGCACATTTTTGTTCCTGGCTAAATTCTAAAAACGCTATAGCTAGCTGGCCCGCGCCGAGACGCGTCTCCAGACGCCTCAAACGTGCGTCTGGCTCGCATAGAACTGCAAAAAATTGCACATTTTTGTTCCTGGCTAAATTCTAAAAACGCTATAGCTAGTTGGCCCGCGCCGAGACGCGTCTCCAGACGCCTCAAACGTGCGTCTGGCTCGCATAGTACTGCAAAAAATTGCACATTTTTGTTCCTGGCTAAATTCTAAAAACGCTATAACTTGCTGGCCCGCGCCGAGACGCGTCTCCAGACGCCTCAAACGTGCCACTGGCTCGCATAGAACTGCATAAAATTACACATTTTTGTTCCTGGCTAAATTCTAAAAACGCTATAGCTAGCTGGCCCGCGCCGAGACGCGTCTCCAGACGCCTCAAACGTGCGTCTGGCTCGCATAGAACTACAAAAAATTGCACATTTTTGTTCCTGGCTAAATTCTAAAAACGCTATAGCTAGCTGGCCGGCGCCGAGACGCGTCTCCAGACGCCTCAAACGTGCGTCTGGCTCGCATAGAACTGCAAAAAATTGCACATTTTTGTTCCTGGCTAAATTCTAAAAACGCTATAGCTAGCTGGCCCGCGCCGAGACGCGTCTCCAGACGCCTCAAACGTGCGTCTGGCTCGCAAAGAACTGCGAAAAATTGCACATTTTTGTTCCTGGCTAAATTCTAAAAACGTTATAACTTGCTGGCCCGCGTCGAGACGCGTCTCCAGACGCCTCAAACGTGCGTCTGGCTCGCATAGAACTGCATAAAATTACACATTTTTGTTCCTGGCTAAATTCGAAAAACGCTATAGCTAGCTGGCCCGCGCAGAGACGCGTCTCCAGACGCCTCAAACGTGCGTCTGGCTCGCATAGAACTGCAAAAAAATGCACATTTTTGTTCCTGGCTAAATTCTAAAAACGCTATAGCTAGCTGGCACGCGTCGAGACGCGTCTCCAGACGCCTCAAACGTGCGTCTGGCTCGCATAGAACTGCAAAAAATTGCACATTTTTGTTCCTGGCTAAATTCTAAAAACGCTATAGCTAGCTGGCCCGCGCCGAGACGCGTCTCCAGACGCCTCAAACGTGCGTCTGGCTCGCATAGTACTGCAAAAAATGCACATTTTTGTTCCTGGCTAAATTCTAAAAACGCTATAGCTAGCTGGCCCGCAACGAGACGCGTCTCCAGACGCCTCAAACGTGCGTCTGGCTCGCATAGAACTGCATAAAATTACACATTTTTGTTCCTGGCTAAATTCTAAAAACGCTATAGCTAGCTGGCCCGCGCCGAGACGCGTCTCCAGACGCCTCAAACGTGCGTCTGGCTCGCATAGAACTGCATAAAATTACACATTTTTGTTCCTGGCTAAATTCTAAAAACGCTATAGCTAGCTGGCCCGCGCCGAGACGCGTCTCCAGACGCCTCAAACGTGCGTCTGGCTCGCATAGAACTACAAAAAATTGCACATTTTTGTTCCTGGCTAAATTCTAAAAACGCTATAGCTAGCTGGCCCGCGCCGAGACGCGTCTCCAGACGCCTCAAACGTGCGTCTGGCTCGCACAGAACTGGAAAAAATTGCACATTTTTGTTCCTGGCTAAATTCTAAAAGCGTTATAGCTAGCTGGCCCGCGGCGAGACGCGTCTCCAGACGCCTCAAACGTGCGTCTGGCTCGCATAGAACTGCAAAAAGTTGCACATTTTTGTTCCTGGCTAAATTCTAAAAACGCTATAGCTAGCTGGCCCGCGCCGAGACGCGTCTCCAGACGCCTCAAACGTGCGTCTGGCTCGCATAGAACTGCAAAAAATTGCACATTTTTGTTCCTGGCTAAATTCTAAAAACGCTATAGCTAGTTGGCCCGCGCCGAGACGCGTCTCCAGACGCCTCAAACGTGCGTCTGGCTCGCATAGTACTGCAAAAAATTGCACATTTTTGTTCCTGGCTAAATTCTAAAAACGCTATAACTTGCTGGCCCGCGTCGAGACGCGTCTCCAGACGCCTCAAACGTGCGTCTGGCTCGCATAGAACTGCATAAAATTACACATTTTTGTTCCTGGCTAAATTCTAAAAACGCTATAGCTAGCTGGCCCGCGCCGAGACGCGTCTCCAGACGCCTCAAACGTGCGTCTGGCTCGCATAGAACTACAAGAAATTGCACATTTTTGTTCCTGGCTAAATTCTAAAAACGCTATAGCTAGCTGGCCCGCGCCGAGACGCGTCTCCAGACGCCTCAAACGTGCGTCTGGCTCGTATAGAACTGCAAAAAATTGCACATTTTTGTTCCTGGCTAAATTCTAAAAACGCTATAGCTAGCTGGCCCGCGCCGAGACGCGTCTCCAGACGCCTCAAACGTGCGTCTGGCTCGCAAAGAACTGCGAAAAATTGCACATTTTTGTTCCTGGCTAAATTCTAAAAACGCTATAGCTAGCTGGCCCGCGTCGAGACGCGTCTCCAGACGCCTCAAACGTGCGTCTGGCTCGCATAGAACTGCAAAAAATTGCACATCTATGTTCCTGGCTAAATTCTAAAAACGCTATAGCTAGCTGGCCCGCGCCGAGACGCGTCTCCAGACGCCTCAAACGTGCGTCTGGCTCGCATAGAACTGCAAAAAATTGCACATTTTTGTTCCTGGCTAAATTCTAGAAAAGCTATAGCTAGCTGGCCCGCGCCGAGACGCGTCTCCAGACGCCTCAAACGTGCGTCTGGCTCGCATAGTACTGCAAAAAATTGCACATTTTTGTTCCTGGCTAAATTCTAAAAACGCTACAACTTGCTGGCCCGCGTCGAGACGCGTCTCCAGACGCTTCAAACGTGCGTCTGGCTCGCATAGAACTGCATAAAATTACACATTTTTGTTCCTGGCTAAATTCAAAAACGCTATAGCTAGCTGGCCCGCGCCGAGACGCGTCTCCAGACGCCTCAAACGTGCGTCTGGCTCGCATAGAACTACAAAAAATTGCACATTTTTGTTCCTGGCTAAATTCTAAAAACGCTATAGCTAGCTGGCCCGCGCCGAGACGCGTCTCCAGACGCCTCAAACACGCGTCTGGCTCGCATAGTACTGCAAAAAATTGCACATTTTTGTTCCTGGCTAAATTCTAGAAACGCTATAGCTAGCTGGCCCGCGCCGAGACGCGTCTCCAGACGCCTCAAACGTGCGTCTGGCTCGCATAGTACTGCAAAAAATTGCACATTTTTGTTCCTGGCTAAATACTAAAAACGCTATAACTTGCTGGCCCGCGTCGAGACGCGTCTCCAGACGCCTCAAACGTGCGTCTGGCTCGCATAGAACTGCATAAAATTACACATTTTTGTTCCTGGCTAAATTCAAAAACGCTATAGCTAGCTGGCCCGCGCCGAGACGCGTCTCCAGACGCCTCAAACGTGCGTCTGGCTCGCATAGAACTACAAAAAATTGCACATTTTTGTTCCTGGCTAAATTCTAAAAACGCTATAGCTAGCTGGCCCGCGCCGAGACGCGTCTCTAGACGCCTCAAACGTGCGTCTGGCTCGCATAGTACTGCAAAAAATTGCACATTTTTGTTCCTGGCTAAATTCTAAAAACGCTATAACTTGCTGGCCCGCGTCGAGACGCGTCTCCAGACGCCTCAAACGTGCGTCTGGCTCGCATAGAACTGCATAAAATTACACATTTTTGTTCCTGGCTAAATTCTAAAAACGCTATAGCTAGCTGGCCCGCGCCGAGACGCGTCTCCAGACGCCTCAAACGTGCGTCTGGCTCGCATAGAACTGCAAAAAATTGCACATTTTTGTTCCTGGCTAAATTCTTAAAACGCTATAGCTAGCTGGCCCGCGCCGAGACGCGTCTCCAGACGCCTCAAACGTGCGTCTGGCTCGCATAGAACTGCAAAAAATTGCACATTTTTGTTCCTGGCTAAATTCTAAAAACGCTATAGCTAGCTGGCCGGCGCCGAGACGCGTCTCCAGACGCCTCAAACGTGCATCTGGCTCGCATAGAACTGCAAAAAATTGCACATTTTTGTTCCTGGCTAAATTCTTAAAACGCTATAGCTAGCTGGCCGGCGCCGAGACGCGTCTCCAGACGCCTCAAACGTGCATCTGGCTCGCATAGAACTGCAAAAAAATGCACATTTTTGTTCCTGGCTAAATTCTAAAAGCGCTATAGCTAGCTGGCCCGAGCCGAGACGCGTCTCCAGACGCCTCAAACGTGCGTCTGGCTCGCAAAGAACTGCAAAAAATTGCACATTTTTGTTCCTGGCTAAATTCTAAAAACGCTATAGCTAGCTGGCCCGCGTCGAGACGCGTCTCCAGACGCCTCAAACGTGCGTCTGGCTCGCATAGAACTGCAAAAAATTGCACATTTTTGTTCCTGGCTAAATTCTAAAAACGCTATAGCTAACTGGCCCGCGCCGAGACGCGTCTCCAGACGCCTCAAACGTGCGTCTGGCTCGCATAGAACTGCAAAAAAATGCACATTTTTGTTCCTGGCTAAATTCTAAAAACGCTATGGCTAGCTGGCCCGCGCCGAGACGCGTCTCCAGACGCCTCAAACGTGCGTCTGGCTCGCATAGAACTGCAAAAAATTGCACATTTTTGTTCCTGGCTAAATTCTAAAAACGCTATAGCTAGCTGGCCCGCGCCGAGACGCGTCTCCAGACGCCTCAAACGTGCGTCTGGCTCGCATAGAACTGCAAAAAAATGCACATTTTTGTTCCTGGCTAAATCCTAAAAACGCTATAGCTAGCTGGCCCGCGCCGAGACGCGTCTCCAGACGCCTCAAACGTGCGTCTCGCTCGCATAGAACTGCAAAAAATTGCACAGTTTTGTTCCTGGCTAAATTCTTAAAACGCTATATCTAGCTGGCTAGCGCCGAGACGCGTCTCCAGACGCCTCAAACGTGCGTCTGGCTCGCATAGAACTGCAAAAAATTGCACATTTTTGTTCGTGGCTAAATTCTAAAAACGCTATAGCTAGCTGGCCGGCGCCGAGACGCGTCTCCAGACGCCTCAAACGTGCGTCAGGCTCGCATAGAACTGCAAAAAATTGCACATTTTTGTTCCTGGCTAAATTCTAAAAACGCTATAGCTAGCTGGCCCGCGCCGAGACGCGTCTCCAGACGCCTCAAACGTGCGTCTGGCTCGCATAGAACTGCAAAAAATTGCACATTTTTGTTCCTGGCTAAATTCTAAAAACGCTATAGCTAGCTGGCCCGCGCCGAGACGCGTCTCCAGACGCCTCAAACGTGCGTCTGGCTCGCATAGAACTGCAAAAAATTGCACATTTTTGTTCCTGGCTAAATTCTAAAAACGCTATAGCTAGCTGGCCCGCGCCGAGACGCGTCTCCAGACGCCTCAAACGTGCGTCTGGCTCGCATAGAACTGCAAAAAATTGCACATTTTTGTTCCTGGCTAAATTCTAGAAACGCTATAGCTAGCTGGCCCGCGCCGAGACGCGTCTCCAGACGCCTCAAACGTGCGTCTGGCTCGCATAGTACTGCAAAAAATTGCACATTTTTGTTCCTGGCTAAATTCTAAAAACGCTATAACTTGCTGGCCCGCGTCGAGACGCGTCTCCAGACGCCTCAAACGTGCGTCTGGCTCGCATAGAACTGCATAAAATTACAGATTTTTGTTCCTGGCTAAATTCTAAAAACGCTATAGCTAGCTGGCCCGCGCCGAGACGCGTCTCCAGACGCCTCAAACGTGCGTCTGGCTCGCATAGAACTACAAAAAATTGCACATTTTTGTTCCTGGCTAAATTCTAAAAACGCTATAGCTAGCTGGCCCGCGCCGAGACGCGTCTCCAGACGCCTCAAACGTGCGTCTGGCTCGCATAGTACTGCAAAAAATTGCACATTTTTGTTCCTGGCTAAATTCTAAAAACGCTATAACTTGCTGGCCCGCGTCGAGACGCGTCTCCAGACGCCTCAAACGTGCGTCTGGCTCGCATAGAACTGCATAAAATTACACATTTTTGTTCCTGGCTAAATTCTAAAAACGTTATAGCTAGCTGGCCCGCGCCGAGACGCGTCTCCATACGCCTCAAACGTGCGTCTGGCTCGCATAGAACTGCAAAAAATTGCACATTTTTGTTCCTGGCTAAATTCTAGAAACGCTATAGCTAGCTGGCCCGCGCCGAGACGCGTCTCCAGACGCCTCAAACGTGCGTCTGGCTCGCATAGTACTGCAAAAAATTGCACATTTTTGTTCCTGGCTAAATTCTAAAAACGCTATAACTTGCTGGCCCGCGTCGAGACGCGTCTCCAGACGCCTCAAACGTGCGTCTGGCTCGCATAGAACTGCATAAAATTACACATTTTTGTTCCTGGCTAAATTCTAAAAACGCTATAGCTAGCTGGCCCGCGCCGAGACGCGTCTCCAGACGCCTCAAACGTGCGTCTGGCTCGCATAGAACTACAAAAAATTGCACATTTTTGTTCCTTGCTAAATTCTAAAAACGCTATAGCTAGCTGGCCCGCGCCGAGACGCGTCTCCAGACGCCTCAAACGTACGTCTGGCTCGCATAGTACTGCAAAAAATTGCACATTTTTGTTCCTGGCTAAATTCTAAAAACGCTATAACTAGCTGGCCCGCATCGAGACGCGTCTCCAGACGCCTCAAACGTGCGTCTGGCTCGCATAGAACTGCATAAAATTACACATTTTTGTTCCTGGCTAAATTCTAAAAACGCTATAGCTAGCTGGCCCGCGCCGAGGCGCGTCTCCAGACGCCTCAAACGTGCGTCTGGCTCGCATAGAACTGCATAAAATTACACATTTTTGTTCCTGGCTAAATTCTAAAAACGCTATAACTTGCTGGCCCGCGTCGAGACGCGTCTCCAGACGCCTCAAACGTGCGTCTGGCTCGCATAGAACTGCATAAAATTACACATTTTTGTTCCTGGCTAAATTCTAAAAACGTTATAGCTAGCTGGCCCGCGTCGAGACGCGTCTCCAGACGCCTCAAACGTGCGTCTGGCTCGCATAGAACTGCATAAAATTACACATTTTTGTTCCTGGCTAAATTCTAAAAACGCTATAGCTAGCTGGCCCGCGCCGAGGCGCGTCTCCAGACGCCTCAAACGTGCGTCTGGCTCGCATAGAACTGCAAAAAATTGCACATTTTTGTTCCTGGCTAAATTCTAAAAACGCTATAACTTGCTGGCCCGCGTCGAGACGCGTCTCCAGACGCCTCAAACGTGCGTCTGCTCGCATAGAACTGCATAAAATTACACATTTTTGTTCCTGGCTAAATTCTAAAAACGCTATAGCTAGCTGGCCCGCGCCGAGACGCGTCTCCAGACGCCTCAAACGTGCGTCTGGCTCGCATAGAACTACAAAAAATTGCACATTTTTGTTCCTGGCTAAATTCTAAAAACGCTATAGCTAGCTGGCCCGCGTCGAGACGCGTCTCCAGACGCCTCAAACGTGCGTCTGGCTCGCATAGAACTGCAAAAAAATGCACATTTTTGTTCCTGGCTAAATTCTAAAAACGCTATAGCTAGCTGGCCCGCGCCGAGACGCGTCTCCAGACGCCTCAAACGTGCGTCTCGCTCGCATAGAACTGCAAAAAATTGCACATTTTTGTTCCTGGCTAAATTCTTAAAACGCTATAGCTAGCTGGCTAGCGCCGAGACGCGTCTCCAGACGCCTCAAACGTGCGTCTGGCTCGCATAGAACTGCAAAAAATTGCACATTTTTGTTCGTGGCTAAATTCTAAAAACGCTATAGCTAGCTGGCCGGCGCCGAGACGCGTCTCCAGACGCCTCAAACGTGCGTCAGGCTCGCATAGAACTGCAAAAAATTGCACATTTTTGTTCCTGGCTAAATTCTAAAAACGCTATAGCTAGCTGGCCCGCGCCGAGACGCGTCTCCAGACGCCTCAAACGTGCGTCTGGCTCGCATAGAACTGCAAAAAATTGCACATTTTTGTTCCTGGCTAAATTCTAAAAACGCTATAGCTAGCTGGCCCGCGCCGAGACGCGTCTCCAGACGCCTCAAACGTGCGTCTGGCTCGCATAGAACTGCAAAAAATTGCACATTTTTGTTCCTGGCTAAATTCTAAAAACGCTATAGCTAGCTGGCCCGCGCCGAGACGCGTCTCCAGACGCCTCAAACGTGCGTCTGGCTCGCATAGAACTGCAAAAAATTGCACATTTTTGTTCCTGGCTAAATTCTAGAAACGCTATAGCTAGCTGGCCCGCGCCGAGACGCGTCTCCAGACGCCTCAAACGTGCGTCTGGCTCGCATAGTACTGCAAAAAATTGCACATTTTTGTTCCTGGCTAAATTCTAAAAACGCTATAACTTGCTGGCCCGCGTCGAGACGCGTCTCCAGACGCCTCAAACGTGCGTCTGGCTCGCATAGAACTGCATAAAATTACACATTTTTGTTCCTGGCTAAATTCTAAAAACGCTATAGCTAGCTGGCCCGCGCCGAGACGCGTCTCCAGACGCCTCAAACGTGCGTCTGGCTCGCATAGAACTACAAAAAATTGCACATTTTTGTTCCTGGCTAAATTCTAAAAACGCTATAGCTAGCTGGCCCGCGCCGAGACGCGTCTCCAGACGCCTCAAACGTGCGTCTGGCTCGCATAGTACTGCAAAAAATTGCACATTTTTGTTCCTGGCTAAATTCTAAAAACGCTATAACTTGCTGGCCCGCGTCGAGACGCGTCTCCAGACGCCTCAAACGTGCGTCTGGCTCGCATAGAACTGCATAAAATTACACATTTTTGTTCCTGGCTAAATTCTAAAAACGCTATAGCTAGCTGGCCCGCGCCGAGACGCGTCTCCAGACGCCTCAAACGTGCGTCTGGCTCGCATAGAACTACAAAAAATTGCACATTTTTGTTCCTGGCTAAATTCTAAAAACGCTATAGCTAGCTGGCCCGCGCCGAGACGCGTCTCCAGACACCTCAAACGTGCGTCTGGCTCGCATAGAACTGCAAAAAATTGCACATTTTTGTTCCTGGCTAAATTCTAGAAACGCTATAGCTAGCTGGCCCGCGCCGAGACGCGTCTCCAGACGCCTCAAACGTGCGTCTGGCTCGCATAGTACTGCAAAAAACTGCACATTTTTGTTCCTGGCTAAATTCTAAAAACGCTATAACTTGCTGGCCCGCGTCGAGACGCGTCTCCATACGCCTCAAACGTGCGTCTGGCTCGCATAGAACTGCATAAAATTACACATTTTTGTTCCTGGCTAAATTCTAAAAACGCTATAGCTAGCTGGCCCGCGCCGAGACGCGTCTCCAGACGCCTCAAACGTGCGTCTGGCTCGCATAGAACTACAAAAAATTGCACATTTTTGTTCCTGGCTAAATTCTAAAAACGCTATAGCTAGCTGGCCCGCGCCGAGACGCGTCTCCAGACGCCTCAAACGTGCGTCTGGCTCGCATAGTACTGCAAAAAATTGCACATTTTTGTTCCTGGCTAAATTCTAAAAACGCTATAACTAGCTGGCCCGCATCGAGACGCGTCTCCAGACGCCTCAAACGTGCGTCTGGCTCGCATAGAACTGCATAAAATTACACATTTTTGTTCCTGGCTAAATTCTAAAAACGCTATAGCTAGCTGGCCCGCGCCGAGGCGCGTCTCCAGACGCCTCAAACGTGCGTCTGGCTCGCATAGAACTGCAAAAAATTGCACATTTTTGTTCCTGGCTAAATTCTAAAAACGCTATAACTTGCTGGCCCGCGTCGAGACGCGTCTGCAGACGCCTCAAACGTGCGTCTGCTCGCATAGAACTGCATAAAATTACACATTTTTGTTCCTGGCTAAATTCTAAAAACGCTATAGCTAGCTGGCCCGCGCCGAGACGCGTCTCCAGACGCCTCAAACGTGCGTCTGGCTCGCATAGAACTACAAAAAATTGCACATTTTTGTTCCTGGCTAAATTCTAAAAACGCTATAGCTAGCTGGCCCGCGCCGAGACGCGTCTCCAGACGCCTCAAACGTGCGTCTGGCTCGCATAGTACTGCAAAAAATTGCACATTTTTGTTCCTGGCTAAATTCTAAAAACGCTATAACTTGCTGGCCCGCGTCGAGACGCGTCTCCAGACGCCTCAAACGTGCGTCTGGCTCGCATAGAACTGCATAAAATTACACATTTTTGTTCCTGGCTAAATTCGATAAACGCTATAGCTAGCTGGCCCGCGCAGAGACGCGTCTCCAGACGCCTCAAACGTGCGTCTGGCTCGCATAGAACTGCAAAAAAATGCACATTTTTGTTCCTGGCTAAATTCTAAAAACGCTATAGCTAGCTGGCACGCGTCGAGACGCGTCTCCAGACGCCTCAAACGTGCGTCTGGCTCGCATAGAACTGCAAAAAATTGCACATTTTTGTTCCTGGCTAAATTCTAAAAACGCTATAGCTAGCTGGCCCGCGCCGAGACGCGTCTCCAGACGCCTCAAACGTGCGTCTGGCTCGCATAGTACTGCAAAAAATGCACATTTGTGTTCCTGGCTAAATTCTAAAAACGCTATAGCTAGCTGGCCCGCGCCGAGGCGCGTCTCCAGACGCCTCAAACGTGCGTCTGGCTCGCATAGAACTGCAAAAAATTGCACATTTTTGTTCCTGGCTAAATTCTAAAAACGCTATAACTTGCTGGCCCGCGTCGAGACGCGTCTCCAGACGCCTCAAACGTGCGTCTGCTCGCATAGAACTGCATAAAATTACACATTTTTGTTCCTGGCTAAATTCTAAAAACGCTATAGCTAGCTGGCCCGCGCCGAGACGCGTCTCCAGACGCCTCAAACGTGCGTCTGGCTCGCATAGAACTACAAAAAATTGCACATTTTTGTTCCTGGCTAAATTCTAAAAACGCTATAGCTAGCTGGCCCGCGTCGAGACGCGTCTCCAGACGCCTCAAACGTGCGTCTGGCTCGCATAGAACTGCAAAAAAATGCACATTTTTGTTCCTGGCTAAATTCTAAAAACGCTATAGCTAGCTGGCCCGCGCCGAGACGCGTCTCCAGACGCCTCAAACGTGCGTCTGGCTCGCATAGAACTGCAAAAAATGCACATTTTTGTTCCTGGCTAAATTCTAAAAACGCTATAGCTAGCTGGCCCGCAACGAGACGCGTCTCCAGACGCCTCAAACGTGCGTCTGGCTCGCATAGAACTGCATAAAATTACACATTTTTGTTCCTGGCTAAATTCTAAAAACGCTATAGCTAGCTGGCCCGCGCCGAGACGCGTCTCCAGACGCCTCAAACGTGCGTCTGGCTCGCATAGAACTGCATAAAATTACACATTTTTGTTCCTGGCTAAATTCTAAAAACGCTATAGCTAGCTGGCCCGCGCCGAGACGCGTCTCCAGACGCCTCAAACGTGCGTCTGGCTCGCATAGAACTACAAAAAATTGCACATTTTTGTTCCTGGCTAAATTCTAAAAACGCTATAGCTAGCTTGCCCGCGCCGAGACGCGTCTCCAGACGCCTCAAACGTGCGTCTGGCTCGCACAGAACTGGAAAAAATTGCACATTTTTGTTCCTGGCTAAATTCTAAAAGCGTTATAGCTAGCTGGCCCGCGGCGAGACGCGTCTCCAGACGCCTCAAACGTGCGTCTGGCTCGCATAGAACTGCAAAAAGTTGCACATTTTTGTTCCTGGCTAAATTCTAAAAACGCTATAGCTAGCTGGCCCGCGCCGAGACGCGTCTCCAGACGCCTCAAACGTGCGTCTGGCTCGCATAGAACTACAAAAAATTGCACATTTTTGTTCCTGGCTAAATTCTAAAAACGCTATAGCTAGCTGGCCCGCGCCGAGACGCGTCTCCAGACGCCTCAAACGTGCGTCTGGCTCGCACAGAACTGGAAAAAATTGCACATTTTTGTTCCTGGCTAAATTCTAAAAGCGTTATAGCTAGCTGGCCCGCGGCGAGACGCGTCTCCAGACGCCTCAAACGTGCGTCTGGCTCGCATAGAACTGCAAAAAGTTGCACATTTTTGTTCCTGGCTAAATTCTAAAAACGCTATAGCTAGCTGGCCCGCGCCGAGACGCGTCTCCAGACGCCTCAAACGTGCGTCTGGCTCGCATAGAACTGCAAAAAATTGCACATTTTTGTTCCTGGCTAAATTCTAAAAACGCTATAGCTAGCTGGCCCGCGCCGAGACGCGTCTCCAGACGCCTCAAACGTGCGTCTGGCTCGCATAGTACTGCAAAAAATTGCACATTTTTGTTCCTGGCTAAATTCTAAAAACGCTATAGCTAGCTGGCCCGCGCCGAGACGCGTCTCCAGACGCCTCAAACGTGCGTCTGGCTCGCATAGAACTGCAAAAAGTTGCACATTTTTGTTCCTGGCTAAATTCTAAAAACGCTATAGCTAGCTGGCCCGCGCCGAGACGCGTCTCCAGACGCCTCAAACGTGCGTCTGGCTCGCATAGAACTGCAAAAAATTGCACATTTTTGTTCCTGGCTAAATTCTAAAAACGCTATAGCTAGTTGGCCCGCGCCGAGACGCGTCTCCAGACGCCTCAAACGTGCGTCTGGCTCGCATAGTACTGCAAAAAATTGCACATTTTTGTTCCTGGCTAAATTCTAAAAACGCTATAACTTGCTGGCCCGCGCCGAGACGCGTCTCCAGACGCCTCAAACGTGCGTCTGGCTCGCATAGAACTGCATAAAATTACACATTTTTGTTCCTGGCTAAATTCTAAAAACGCTATAGCTAGCTGGCCCGCGCCGAGACGCGTCTCCAGACGCCTCAAACGTGCGTCTGGCTCGCATAGAACTACAAAAAATTGCACATTTTTGTTCCTGGCTAAATTCTAAAAACGCTATAGCTAGCTGGCCGGCGCCGAGACGCGTCTCCAGACGCCTCAAACGTGCGTCTGGCTCGCATAGAACTGCAAAAAATTGCACATTTTTGTTCCTGGCTAAATTCTAAAAACGCTATAGCTAGCTGGCCCGCGCCGAGACGCGTCTCCAGACGCCTCAAACGTGCGTCTGGCTCGCAAAGAACTGCGAAAAATTGCACATTTTTGTTCCTGGCTAAATTCTAAAAACGCTATAGCTAGCTGGCCCGCGTCGAGACGCGTCTCCAGACGCCTCAAACGTGCGTCTGGCTCGCATAGAACTGCAAAAAATTGCACATCTTTGTTCCTGGCTAAATTCTAAAAACGCTATAGCTAGCTGGCCCGCGCCGAGACGCGTCTCCAGACGCCTCAAACGTGCGTCTGGCTCGCATAGAACTGCAAAAAATTGCACATTTTTGTTCCTGGCTAAATTCTAGAAAAGCTATAGCTAGCTGGCCCGCGCCGAGACGCGTCTCCAGACGCCTCAAACGTGCGTCTGGCTCGCATAGTACTGCAAAAAATTGCACATTTTTGTTCCTGGCTAAATTCTAAAAACGCTACAACTTGCTGGCACGCGTCGAGACGCGTCTCCAGACGCTTCAAACGTGCGTCTGGCTCGCATAGAACTGCATAAAATTACACATTTTTGATCGTGGCTAAATTCAAAAACGCTATAGCTAGCTGGCCCGCGCCGAGACGCGTCTCCAGACGCCTCAAACGTGCGTCTGGCTCGCATAGAACTACAAAAAATTGCACATTTTTGTTCCTGGCTAAATTCTAAAAACGCTATAGCTAGCTGGCCCGCGCCGAGACGCGTCTCCAGACGCCTCAAACACGCGTCTGGCTCGCATAGTACTGCAAAAAATTGCACATTTTTGTTCCTGGCTAAATTCTAGAAACGCTATAGCTAGCTGGCCCGCGCCGAGACGCGTCTCCAGACGCCTCAAACGTGCGTCTGGCTCGCATAGTACTGCAAAAAATTGCACATTTTTGTTCCTGGCTAAATACTAAAAACGCTATAACTTGCTGGCCCGCGTCGAGACGCGTCTCCAGACGCCTCAAACGTGCGTCTGGCTCGCATAGAAATGCATAAAATTACACATTTTTGTTCCTGGCTAAATTCAAAAACGCTATAGCTAGCTGGCCCGCGCCGAGACGCGTCTCCAGACGCCTCAAACGTGCGTCTGGCTCGCATAGAACTACAAAAAATTGCACATTTTTGTTCCTGGCTAAATTCTAAAAACGCTATAGCTAGCTGGCCCGCGCCGAGACGCGTCTCTAGACGCCTCAAACGTGCGTCTGGCTCGCATAGTACTGCAAAAAATTGCACATTTTTGTTCCTGGCTAAATTCTAAAAACGCTATAACTTGCTGGCCCGCGTCGAGACGCGTCTCCAGACGCCTCAAACGTGCGTCTGGCTCGCATAGAACTGCATAAAATTACACATTTTTGTACCTGGCTAAATTCTAAAAACGCTATAGCTAGCTGGCCCGCGCCGAGACGCGTCTCCAGACGCCTCAAACGTGCGTCTGGCTCGCATAGAACTGCAAAAAATTGCACATTTTTGTTCCTGGCTAAATTCTTAAAACGCTATAGCTAGCTGGCCCGCGCCGAGACGCGTCTCCAGACGCCTCAAACGTGCGTCTGGCTCGCATAGAACTGCAAAAAATTGCACATTTTTGTTCCTGGCTAAATTCTAAAAACGCTATAGCTAGCTGGCCGGCGCCGAGACGCGTCTCCAGACGCCTCAAACGTGCATCTGGCTCGCATAGAACTGCAAAAAATTGCACATTTTTGTTCCTGGCTAAATTCTTAAAACGCTATAGCTAGCTGGCCGGCGCCGAGACGCGTCTCCAGACGCCTCAAACGTGCATCTGGCTCGCATAGAACTGCAAAAAAATGCACATTTTTGTTCCTGGCTAAATTCTAAAAGCGCTATAGCTAGCTGGCCCGAGCCGAGACGCGTCTCCAGACGCCTCAAACGTGCGTCTGGCTCGCAAAGAACTGCAAAAAATTGCACATTTTTGTTCCTGGCTAAATTCTAAAAACGCTATAGCTAGCTGGCCCGCGTCGAGACGCGTCTCCAGACGCCTCAAACGTGCGTCTGGCTCGCATAGAACTGCAAAAAATTGCACATTTTTGTTCCTGGCTAAATTCTAAAAACGCTATAGCTAACTGGCCCGCGCCGAGACGCGTCTCCAGACGCCTCAAACGTGCGTCTGGCTCGCATAGAACTGCAAAAAAATGCACATTTTTGTTCCTGGCTAAATTCTAAAAACGCTATAGCTAGCTGGCCCGCGCCGAGACGCGTCTCCAGACGTCTCAAACGTGCGTCTGGCTCGCATAGAACTGCAAAAAATTGCACATTTTTGTTCCTGGCTAAATTCTAAAAACGCTATAGCTAGCTGGCCCGCGCCGAGACGCGTCTCCAGACGCCTCAAACGTCCGTCTGGCTCGCATAGAACTGCAAAAAAATGCACATTTTTGTTCCTGGCTAAATTCTAAAAACGCTATAGCTAGCTGGCCCGCGCCGAGACGCGTCTCCAGACGCCTCAAACGTGCGTCTCGCTCGCATAGAACTGCAAAAAATTGCACAGTTTTGTTCCTGGCTAAATTCTTAAAACGCTATAGCTAGCTGGCTAGCGCCGAGACGCGTCTCCAGACGCCTCAAACGTGCGTCTGGCTCGCATAGAACTGCAAAAAATTGCACATTTTTGATCGTGGCTAAATTCTAAAAACGCTATAGCTAGCTGGCCGGCGCCGAGACGCGTCTCCAGACGCCTCAAACGTGCGTCAGGCTCGCATAGAACTGCAAAAAATTGCACATTTTTGTTCCTGGCTAAATTCTAAAAACGCTATAGCTAGCTGGCCCGCGCCGAGACGCGTCTCCAGACGCCTCAAACGTGCGTCTGGCTCGCATAGAACTGCAAAAAATTGCACATTTTTGTTCCTGGCTAAATTCTAAAAACGCTATAGCTAGCTGGCCCGCGCCGAGACGCGTCTCCAGACGCCTCAAACGTGCGTCTGGCTCGCATAGAACTGCAAAAAATTGCACATTTTTGTTCCTGGCTAAATTCTAAAAACGCTATAGCTAGCTGGCCCGCGCCGAGACGCGTCTCCAGACGCCTCAAACGTGCGTCTGGCTCGCATAGAACTGCAAAAAATTGCACATTTTTGTTCCTGGCTAAATTCTAGAAACGCTATAGCTAGCTGGCCCGCGCCGAGACGCGTCTCCAGACGCCTCAAACGTGCGTCTGGCTCGCATAGTACTGCAAAAAATTGCACATTTTTGTTCCTGGCTAAATTCTAAAAACGCTATAACTTGCTGGCCCGCGTCGAGACGCGTCTCCAGACGCCTCAAACGTGCGTCTGGCTCGCATAGAACTGCATAAAATTACAGATTTTTGTTCCTGGCTAAATTCTAAAAACGCTATAGCTAGCTGGCCCGCGCCGAGACGCGTCTCCAGACGCCTCAAACGTGCGTCTGGCTCGCATAGAACTACAAAAAATTGCACATTTTTGTTCCTGGCTAAATTCTAAAAACGCTATAGCTAGCTGGCCCGCGCCGAGACGCGTCTCCAGACGCCTCAAACGTGCGTCTGGCTCGCATAGTACTGCAAAAAATTGCACATTTTTGTTCCTGGCTAAATTCTAAAAACGCTATAACTTGCTGGCCCGCGTCGAGACGCGTCTCCAGACGCCTCAAACGTGCGTCTGGCTCGCATAGAACTGCATAAAATTACACATTTTTGTTCCTGGCTAAATTCTAAAAACGTTATAGCTAGCTGGCCCGCGCCGAGACGCGTCTCCAGACGCCTCAAACGTGCGTCTGGCTCGCATAGAACTACAAAAAATTGCATATTTTTGTTCCTGGCTAAATTCTAAAAACGCTATAGCTAGCTGGCCCGCGCCGAGACGCGTCTCCAGACGCCTCAAACGTGCGTCTGGCTCGCATAGAACTGCAAAAAATTGCACATTTTTGTTCCTGGCTAAATTCTAGAAACGCTATAGCTAGCTGGCCCGCGCCGAGACGCGTCTCCAGACGCCTCAAACGTGCGTCTGGCTCGCATAGTACTGCAAAAAATTGCACATTTTTGTTCCTGGCTAAATTCTAAAAACGCTATAACTTGCTGGCCCGCGTCGAGACGCGTCTCCAGACGCCTCAAACGTGCGTCTGGCTCGCATAGAACTGCATAAAATTACACATTTTTGTTCCTGGCTAAATTCTAAAAACGCTATAGCTAGCTGGCCCGCGCCGAGACGCGTCTCCAGACGCCTCAAACGTGCGTCTGGCTCGCATAGAACTACAAAAAATTGCACATTTTTGTTCCTGGCTAAATTCTAAAAACGCTATAGCTAGCTGGCCCGCGCCGAGACGCGTCTCCAGACGCCTCAAACGTGCGTCTGGCTCGCATAGTACTGCAAAAAATTGCACATTTTTGTTCCTGGCTAAATTCTAAAAACGCTATAACTAGCTGGCCCGCATCGAGACGCGTCTCCAGACGCCTCAAACGTGCGTCTGGCTCGCATAGAACTGCATAAAATTACACATTTTTGTTCCTGGCTAAATTCTAAAAACGCTATAGCTAGCTGGCCCGCGCCGAGGCGCGTCTCCAGACGCCTCAAACGTGCGTCTGGCTCGCATAGAACTGCATAAAATTACACATTTTTGTTCCTGGCTAAATTCTAGAAACGCTATAGCTAGCTGGCCCGCGCCGAGACGCGTCTCCAGACGCCTCAAACGTGCGTCTGGCTCGCATAGTACTGCAAAAAATTGCACATTTTTGTTCCTGGCTAAATTCTAAAAACGCTATAACTTGCTGGCCCGCGTCGAGACGCGTCTCCAGACGCCTCAAACGTGCGTCTGGCTCGCATAGAACTGCATAAAATTACACATTTTTGTTCCTGGCTAAATTCTAAAAACGCTATAGCTAGCTGGCCCGCGCCGAGACGCGTCTCCAGACGCCTCAAACGTGCGTCTGGCTCGCATAGAACTACAAAAAATTGCACATTTTTGTTCCTGGCTAAATTCTAAAAACGCTATAGCTAGCTGGCCCGCGCCGAGACGCGTCTCCAGACGCCTCAAACGTGCGTCTGGCTCGCATAGTACTGCAAAAAATTGCACATTTTTGTTCCTGGCTAAATTCTAAAAACGCTATAACTAGCTGGCCCGCATCGAGACGCGTCTCCAGACGCCTCAAACGTGCGTCTGGCTCGCATAGAACTGCATAAAATTACACATTTTTGTTCCTGGCTAAATTCTAAAAACGCTATAGCTAGCTGGCCCGCGCCGAGGCGCGTCTCCAGACGCCTCAAACGTGCGTCTGGCTCGCATAGAACTGCATAAAATTACACATTTTTGTTCCTGGCTAAATTCTAAAAACGCTATAACTAGCTGGCCCGCGTCGAGACGCGTCTCCAGACGCCTCAAACGTGCGTCTGGCTCGCATAGAACTGCATAAAATTACACATTTTTGTTCCTGGCTAAATTCTAAAAACGCTATAGCTAGCTGGCCCGCGCCGAGGCGCGTCTCCAGACGCCTCAAACGTGCGTCTGGCTCGCATAGAACTGCAAAAAATTGCACATTTTTGTTCCTGGCTAAATTCTAAAAACGCTATAACTTGCTGGCCCGCGTCGAGACGCGTCTCCAGACGCCTCAAACGTGCGTCTGCTCGCATAGAACTGCATAAAATTACACATTTTTGTTCCTGGCTAAATTCTAAAAACGCTATAGCTAGCTGGCCCGCGCCGAGACGCGTCTCCAGACGCCTCAAACGTGCGTCTGGCTCGCATAGAACTACAAAAAATTGCACATTTTTGTTCCTGGCTAAATTCTAAAAACGCTATAGCTAGCTGGCCCGCGTCGAGACGCGTCTCCAGACGCCTCAAACGTGCGTCTGGCTCGCATAGAACTGCAAAAAAATGCACATTTTTGTTCCTGGCTAAATTCTAAAAACGCTATAGCTAGCTGGCCCGCGCCGAGACGCGTCTCCAGACGCCTCAAACGTGCGTCTGGCTCGCATAGAACTGCAAAAAATTGCACATTTTTGTTCGTGGCTAAATTCTAAAAACGCTATAGCTAGCTGGCCGGCGCCGAGACGCGTCTCCAGACGCCTCAAACGTGCGTCAGGCTCGCATAGAACTGCAAAAAATTGCACATTTTTGTTCCTGGCTAAATTCTAAAAACGCTATAGCTAGCTGGCCCGCGCCGAGACGCGTCTCCAGACGCCTCAAACGTGCGTCTGGCTCGCATAGAACTGCAAAAAATTGCACATTTTTGTTCCTGGCTAAATTCTAAAAACGCTATAGCTAGCTGGCCCGCGCCGAGACGCGTCTCCAGACGCCTCAAACGTGCGTCTGGCTCGCATAGAACTGCAAAAAATTGCACATTTTTGTTCCTGGCTAAATTCTAAAAACGCTATAGCTAGCTGGCCCGCGCCGAGACGCGTCTCCAGACGCCTCAAACGTGCGTCTGGCTCGCATAGAACTGCAAAAAATTGCACATTTTTGTTCCTGGCTAAATTCTAGAAACGCTATAGCTAGCTGGCCCGCGCCGAGACGCGTCTCCAGACGCCTCAAACGTGCGTCTGGCTCGCATAGTACTGCAAAAAATTGCACATTTTTGTTCCTGGCTAAATTCTAAAAACGCTATAACTTGCTGGCCCGCGTCGAGACGCGTCTCCAGACGCCTCAAACGTGCGTCTGGCTCGCATAGAACTGCATAAAATTACACATTTTTGTTCCTGGCTAAATTCTAAAAACGCTATAGCTAGCTGGCCCGCGCCGAGACGCGTCTCCAGACGCCTCAAACGTGCGTCTGGCTCGCATAGAACTACAAAAAATTGCACAATTTTGTTCCTGGCTAAATTCTAAAAACGCTATAGCTAGCTGGCCCGCGCCGAGACGCGTCTCCAGACGCCTCAAACGTGCGTCTGGCTCGCATAGTACTGCAAAAAATTGCACATTTTTGTTCCTGGCTAAATTCTAAAAACGCTATAACTTGCTGGCCCGCGTCGAGACGCGTCTCCAGACGCCTCAAACGTGCGTCTGGCTCGCATAGAACTGCATAAAATTACACATTTTTGTTCCTGGCTAAATTCTAAAAACGCTATAGCTAGCTGGCCCGCGCCGAGACGCGTCTCCAGACGCCTCAAACGTGCGTCTGGCTCGCATAGAACTACAAAAAATTGCACATTTTTGTTCCTGGCTAAATTCTAAAAACGCTATAGCTAGCTGGCCCGCGCCGAGACGCGTCTCCAGACACCTCAAACGTGCGTCTGGCTCGCATAGAACTGCAAAAAATTGCACATTTTTGTTCCTGGCTAAATTCTAGAAACGCTATAGCTAGCTGGCCCGCGCCGAGACGCGTCTCCAGACGCCTCAAACGTGCGTCTGGCTCGCATAGTACTGCAAAAAACTGCACATTTTTGTTCCTGGCTAAATTCTAAAAACGCTATAACTTGCTGGCCCGCGCCGAGACGCGTCTCCAGACGCCTCAAACGTGCGTCTGGCTCGCATAGAACTGCATAAAATTACACATTTTTGTTCCTGGCTAAATTCTAAAAACGCTATAGCTAGCTGGCCCGCGCCGAGACGCGTCTCCAGACGCCTCAAACGTGCGTCTGGCTCGCATAGAACTACAAAAAATTGCACATTTTTGTTCCTGGCTAAATTCTAAAAACGCTATAGCTAGCTGGCCCGCGCCGAGACGCGTCTCCAGACGCCTCAAACGTGCGTCTGGCTCGCATAGTACTGCAAAAAATTGCACATTTTTGTTCCTGGCTAAATTCTAAAAACGCTATAACTAGCTGGCCCGCATCGAGACGCGTCTCCAGACGCCTCAAACGTGCGTCTGGCTCGCATAGAACTGCATAAAATTACACATTTTTGTTCCTGGCTAAATTCTAAAAACGCTATAGCTAGCTGGCCCGCGCCGAGGCGCGTCTCCAGACGCCTCAAACGTGCGTCTGGCTCGCATAGAACTGCAAAAAATTGCACATTTTTGTTCCTGGCTAAATTCTAAAAACGCTATAACTTGCTGGCCCGCGTCGAGACACGTCTGCAGACGCCTCAAACGTGCGTCTGCTCGCATAGAACTGCATAAAATTACACATTTTTGTTCCTGGCTAAATTCTAAAAACGCGATAGCTAGCTGGCCCGCGCCGAGACGCGTCTCCAGACGCCTCAAACGTGCGTCTGGCTCGCATAGAACTACAAAAAATTGCACATTTTTGTTCCTGGCTAAATTCTAAAAACGCTATAGCTAGCTGGCCCGCGCCGAGACGCGTCTCCAGACGCCTCAAACGTGCGTCTGGCTCGCATAGTACTGCAAAAAATTGCACATTTTTGTTCCTGGCTAAATTCTAAAAACGCTATAACTTGCTGGCCCGCGTCGAGACGCGTCTCCAGACGCCTCAAACGTGCGTCTGGCTCGCATAGAACTGCATAAAATTACACATTTTTGTTCCTGGCTAAATTCGATAAACGCTATAGCTAGCTGGCCCGCGCAGAGACGCGTCTCCAGACGCCTCAAACGTGCGTCTGGCTCGCATAGAACTGCAAAAAAATGCACATTTTTGTTCCTGGCTAAATTCTAAAAACGCTATAGCTAGCTGGCACGCGTCGAGACGCGTCTCCAGACGCCTCAAACGTGCGTCTGGCTCGCATAGAACTGCAAAAAATTGCACATTTTTGTTCCTGGCTAAATTCTAAAAACGCTATAGCTAGCTGGCCCGCGCCGAGACGCGTCTCCAGACGCCTCAAACGTGCGTCTGGCTCGCATAGTACTGCAAAAAATGCACATTTGTGTTCCTGGCTAAATTCTAAAAACGCTATAGCTAGCTGGCCCGCGCCGAGGCGCGTCTCCAGACGCCTCAAACGTGCGTCTGGCTCGCATAGAACTGCAAAAAATTGCACATTTTTGTTCCTGGCTAAATTCTAAAAACGCTATAACTTGCTGGCCCGCGTCGAGACGCGTCTCCAGACGCCTCAAACGTGCGTCTGCTCGCATAGAACTGCATAAAATTACACATTTTTGTTCCTGGCTAAATTCTAAAAACGCTATAGCTAGCTGGCCCGCGCCGAGACGCGTCTCCAGACGCCTCAAACGTGCGTCTGGCTCGCATAGAACTACAAAAAATTGCACATTTTTGTTCCTGGCTAAATTCTAAAAACGCTATAGCTAGCTAGCCCGCGTCGAGACGCGTCTCCAGACGCCTCAAACGTGCGTCTGGCTCGCATAGAACTGCAAAAAAATGCACATTTTTGTTCCTGGCTAAATTCTAAAAACGCTATAGCTAGCTGGCCCGCGCCGAGACGCGTCTCCAGACGCCTCAAACGTGCGTCTGGCTCGCATAGAACTGCAAAAAATGCACATTTTTGTTCCTGGCTAAATTCTAAAAACGCTATAGCTAGCTGGCCTGCAACGAGACGCGTCTTCAGACGCCTCAAACGTGCGTCTGGCTCGCATAGAACTGCATAAAATTACACATTTTTGTTCCTGGCTAAATTCTAAAAACGCTATAGCTAGCTGGCCCGCGCCGAGACGCGTCTCCAGACACCTCAAACGTGCGTCTGGCTCGCATAGAACTGCATAAAATTACACATTTTTGTTCCTGGCTAAATTCTAAAAACGCTATAGCTAGCTGGCCCGCGCCGAGACGCGTCTCCAGACGCCTCAAACGTGCGTCTGGCTCGCATAGAACTACAAAAAATTGCACATTTTTGTTCCTGGCTAAATTCTAAAAACGCAATAGCTAGCTGGCCCGCGCCGAGACGCGTCTCCAGACGCCTCAAACGTGCGTCTGGCTCGCACAGAACTGGAAAAAATTGCACATTTTTGTTCCTGGCTAAATTCTAAAAGCGTTATAGCTAGCTGGCCCGCGGCGAGACGCGTCTCCAGACGCCTCAAACGTGCGTCTGGCTCGCATAGAACTGCAAAAAGTTGCACATTTTTGTTCCTGGCTAAATTCTAAAAACGCTATAGCTAGCTGGCCCGCGCCGAGACGCGTCTCCAGACGCCTCAAACGTGCGTCTGGCTCGCATAGAACTGCAAAAAATTGCACATTTTTGTTCCTGGCTAAATTCTAAAAACGCTATAGCTAGTTGGCCCGCGCCGAGACGCGTCTCCAGACGCCTCAAACGTGCGTCTGGCTCGCATAGTACTGCAAAAAATTGCACATTTTTGTTCCTGGCTAAATTCTAAAAACGCTATAACTTGCTGGCCCGCGCCGAGACGCGTCTCCAGACGCCTCAAACGTGCGTCTGGCTCGCATAGAACTGCATAAAATTACACATTTTTGTTCCTGGCTAAATTCTAAAAACGCTATAGCTAGCTGGCCCGCGCCGAGACGCGTCTCCAGACGCCTCAAACGTGCGTCTGGCTCGCATAGAACTACAAAAAATTGCACATTTTTGTTCCTGGCTAAATTCTAAAAACACTATAGCTAGCTGGCCGGCGCTGAGACGCGTCTCCAGACGCCTCAAACGTGCGTCTGGCTCGCATAGAACTGCAAAAAATTGCACATTTTTGTTCCTGGCTAAATTCTAAAAACGCTATAGCTAGCTGGCCCGCGCCGAGACGCGTCTCCAGACGCCTCAAACGTGCGTCTGGCTCGCAAAGAACTGCGAAAAATTGCACATTTTTGTTCCTGGCTAAATTCTAAAAACGCTATAGCTAGCTGGCCCGCGTCGAGACGCGTCTCCAGACGCCTCAAACGTGCGTCTGGCTCGCATAGAACTGCAAAAAATTGCACATCTTTGTTCCTGGCTAAATTCTAAAAACGCTATAGCTAGCTGGCCCGCGCCGAGACGCGTCTCCAGACGCCTCAAACGTGCGTCTGGCTCGCATAGAACTACAAAAAATTGCACATTTTTGTTCCTGGCTAAATTCTAAAAACGCTATAGCTAGCTGGCCCGCGCCGAGACGCGTCTCCAGACGCCTCAAACGTGCGTCTGGCTCGCATAGTACTGCAAAAAATTGCACATTTTTGTTCCTGGCTAAATTCTAAAAACGCTATAACTTGCTGGCCCGCGTCGAGACGCGTCTCCAGACGCCTCAAACGTGCGTCTGGCTCGCATAGAACTGCATAAAATTACACATTTTTGTTCCTGGCTAAATTCGATAAACGCTATAGCTAGCTGGCCCGCGCAGAGACGCGTCTCCAGACGCCTCAAACGTGCGTCTGGCTCGCGTAGAACTGCAAAAAAATGCACATTTTTGTTCCTGGCTAAATTCTAAAAACGCTATAGCTAGCTGGCACGCGTCGAGACGCGTCTCCAGACGCCTCAAACGTGCGTCTGGCTCGCATAGAACTGCAAAAAATTGCACATTTTTGTTCCTGGCTAAATTCTAAAAACGCTATAGCTAGCTGGCCCGCGCCGAGACGCGTCTCCAGACGCCTCAAACGTGCGTCTGGCTCGCATAGTACTGCAAAAAATGCACATTTGTGTTCCTGGCTAAATTCTAAAAACGCTATAGCTAGCTGGCCCGCGCCGAGGCGCGTCTCCAGACGCCTCAAACGTGCGTCTGGCTCGCATAGAACTGCAAAAAATTGCACATTTTTGTTCCTGGCTAAATTCTAAAAACGCTATAACTTGCTGGCCCGCGTCGAGACGCGTCTCCAGACGCCTCAAACGTGCGTCTGCTCGCATAGAACTGCATAAAATTACACATTTTTGTTCCTGGCTAAATTCTAAAAACGCTATAGCTAGCTGGCCCGCGCCGAGACGCGTCTCCAGACGCCTCAAACGTGCGTCTGGCTCGCATAGAACTACAAAAAATTGCACATTTTTGTTCCTGGCTAAATTCTAAAAACGCTATAGCTAGCTGGCCCGCGTCGAGACGCGTCTCCAGACGCCTCAAACGTGCGTCTGGCTCGCATAGAACTGCAAAAAAATGCACATTTTTGTTCCTGGCTAAATTCTAAAAACGCTATAGCTAGCTGGCCCGCGCCGAGACGCGTCTCCAGACGCCTCAAACGTGCGTCTGGCTCGCATAGAACTGCAAAAAATGCACATTTTTGTTCCTGGCTAAATTCTAAAAACGCTATAGCTAGCTGGCCCGCAACGAGACGCGTCTTCAGACGCCTCAAACGTGCGTCTGGCTCGCATAGAACTGCATAAAATTACACATTTTTGTTCCTGGCTAAATTCTAAAAACGCTATAGCTAGCTGGCCCGCGCCGAGACGCGTCTCCAGACGCCTCAAACGTGCGTCTGGCTCGCATAGAACTGCATAAAATTACACATTTTTGTTCCTGGCTAAATTCGATAAACGCTATAGCTAGCTGGCCCGCGCAGAGACGCGTCTCCAGACGCCTCAAACGTGCGTCTGGCTCGCGTAGAACTGCAAAAAAATGCACATTTTTGTTCCTGGCTAAATTCTAAAAACGCTATAGCTAGCTGGCACGCGTCGAGACGCGTCTCCAGACGCCTCAAACGTGCGTCTGGCTCGCATAGAACTGCAAAAAATTGCACATTTTTGTTCCTGGCTAAATTCTAAAAACGCTATAGCTAGCTGGCCCGCGCCGAGACGCGTCTCCAGATGCCTCAAACGTGCGTCTGGCTCGCATAGTACTGCAAAAAATGCACATTTGTGTTCCTGGCTAAATTCTAAAAACGCTATAGCTAGCTGGCCCGCGCCGAGACGCGTCTCCAGACGCCTCAAACGTGCGTCTGGCTCGCATAGTACTGCAAAAAATGCACATTTGTGTTCCTGGCTAAATTCTAAAAACGCTATAGCTAGCTGGCCCGCGCCGAGGCGCGTCTCCAGACGCCTCAAACGTGCGTCTGGCTCGCATAGAACTGCAAAAAATTGCACATTTTTGTTCCTGGCTAAATTCTAAAAACGCTATAACTTGCTGGCCCGCGCCGAGACGCGTCTCCAGACGCCTCAAACGTGCGTCTGCTCGCATAGAACTGCATAAAATTACACATTTTTGTTCCTGGCTAAATTCTAAAAACGCTATAGCTAGCTGGCCCGCGCCGAGACGCGTCTCCAGACGCCTCAAACGTGCGTCTGGCTCGCATAGAACTACAAAAAATTGCACATTTTTGTTCCTGGCTAAATTCTAAAAACGCTATAGCTAGCTGGCCGGCGCCGAGACGCGTCTCCAGACGCCTCAAACGTGCGTCTGGCTCGCATAGAACTGCAAAAAATTGCACATTTTTGTTCCTGGCTAAATTCTAAAAACGCTATAGCTAGCTGGCCCGCGCCGAGACGCGTCTCCAGACGCCTCAAACGTGCGTCTGGCTCGCAAAGAACTGCGAAAAATTGCACATTTTTGTTCCTGGCTAAATTCTAAAAACGCTATAGCTAGCTGGCCCGCGTCGAGACGCGTCTCCAGACGCCTCAAACGTGCGTCTGGCTCGCATAGAACTGCAAAAAATTGCACATCTTTGTTCCTGGCTAAATTCTAAAAACGCTATAGCTAGCTGGCCCGCGCCGAGACGCGTCTCCAGACGCCTGAAACGTGCGTCTGGCTCGCATAGAACTGCAAAAAATTGCACATTTTTGTTCCTGGCTAAATTCTAGAAAAGCTATAGCTAACTGGCCCGCGCCGAGACGCGTCTCCAGACGCCTCAAACGTGCGTCTGGCTCGCATAGTACTGCAAAAAATTGCACATTTTTGTTCCTGGCTAAATACTAAAAACGCTACAACTTGCTGGCCCGCGTCGAGACGCGTCTCCAGACGCTTCAAACGTGCGTCTGGCTCGCATAGAACTGCATAAAATTACACATTTTTGTTCCTGGCTAAATTCAAAAACGCTATAGCTAGCTGGCCCGCGCCGAGACGCGTCAACAGACGCCTCAAACGTGCGTCTGGCTCGCATAGAACTACAAAAAATTGCACATTTTTGTTCCTGGCTAAATTCTAAAAACGCTATAGCTAGCTGGCCCGCGCCAAGACGCGTCTCCAGACGCCTCAAACACGCGTCTGGCTCGCATAGTACTGCAAAAAATTGCACATTTTTGTTCCTGGCTAAATTCTAGAAACGCTATAGCTAGCTGGCCCGCGCCGAGACGCGTCTCCAGACGCCTCAAACGTGCGTCTGGCTCGCATAGTACTGCAAAAAATTGCACATTTTTGTTCCTGGCTAAATACTAAAAACGCTATAACTTGCTGGCCCGCGTCGAGACGCGTCTCCAGACGCCTCAAACGTGCGTCTGGCTCGCATAGAACTGCATAAAATTACACATTTTTGTTCCTGGCTAAATTCAAAAACGCTATAGCTAGCTGGCCCGCGCCGAGACGCGTCTCCAGACGCCTCAAACGTGCGTCTGGCTCGCATAGAACTACAAAAAATTGCACATTTTTGTTCCTGGCTAAATTCTAAAAACGCTATAGCTAGCTGGCCCGCGCCGAGACGCGTCTCTAGACGCCTCAAACGTGCGTCTGGCTCGCATAGTACTGCAAAAAATTGCACATTTTTGTTCCTGGCTAAATTCTAAAAACGCTATAACTTGCTGGCCCGCGTCGAGACGCGTCTCCAGACGCCTCAAACGTGCGTCTGGCTCGCATAGAACTGCATAAAATTACACATTTTTGTTCCTGGCTAAATTCTAAAAACGCTATAGCTAGCTGGCCCGCGCCGAGACGCGTCTCCAGACGCCTCAAACGTGCGTCTGGCTCGCATAGAACTGCAAAAAAATGCACATTTTTGTTCCTGGCTAAATTCTAAAAACGCTATAGCTAGCTGGCACGCGTCGAGACACGTCTCCAGACGTCTCAAACGTGCGTCTGGCTCGCATAGAACTGCAAAAAATTGCAAATTTTTGTTCCTGGCTAAGTTCTAAAAACGCTATAGCTAGCTGGCCCGCGCCGAGACGCGTCTCCAGACGCCTCAAACGTGCGTCTGGCTCGCATAGAACTGCATAAAATTACACATTTTTGTTCCTGGCTAAATTCAAAAACGATATAGCTAGCTGGCCCGCGCCGAGACGCGTCTCCAGACGCCTCAAACGTGCGTCTGGCTCGCATAGAACTACAAAAAATTGCACATTTTGTTCCTGGCTAAATTCTAAAAACGCTATAGCTAGCTGGCCCGCGCCGAGACGCGTCTCCAGACGCCTCAAACGTGCGTCTGGCTCGCATAGAACTGCAAAAAATGCACATTTTTGTTCCTGGCGTAATTTTAAAAACGCTATAGCTAGCTGGCCCGCGTCGAGACGCGTCTCCAGACGCCTCAAACGTGCGTCTGGCTCGCATAGAACTGCATAAAATTACACATTTTTGTTCCTGGCTAAATTCTAAAAACGCTATAGCTAGCTGGTACGCACCGAGACGCGTCTCCAGACGCCTCAAACGTGCGTCTGGCTCGCAAAGAACTGCAAAAAATTGCACATTTTTGTTCCTGGCTAAATTCTAGAAACGCTTTAGCTAGCTGGCCCGCGCCGAGACGCGTCTCCAGACGCCTCAAACGTGCGTCTGGCTCGCATAGTACTGCAAAAAATTGCACATTTTTGTTCCTGGCTAAATTCTAAAAACGCTACAACTTGCTGGCCCGCGTCGAGACGCGTCTCCAGACGCCTCAAACGTGCGTCTGGCTCGCATAGAACTGCATAAAATTACACATTTTTGTTCCTGGCTAAATTCTAAAAACGCTATAGCTAGCTGGCCCGCGCCGAGACGCGTCTCCAGACGCCTCAAACGTGCGTCTGGCTCGCATAGAACTACAAAAAATTGCACATTTTTGTTCCTGGCTAAATTCTAAAAACGCTATAGCTAGCTGGCCCGCGCCGAGACGCGTCTCCAGACGCCTCAAACGTGCGTCTGGCTCGCAAAGAACTGCAAAAAATTGCACATTTTTGTTCCTGGCTAAATTCTAAAAACGCTATAACTTGCTGGCCCGCGTCGAGACGCGTCTCCAGACGCCTCAAACGTGCGTCTGGCTCGCATAAAACTGCATAAAATTACACATTTTTGTTCCTTGCTAAATTCTAAAAACGCTATAGCTAGCTGGCCCGCGCCGAGACGCGTCTCCAGACGCCTCAAACGTGCGTCTGGCTCGCATAGAACTGCAAAAAATTGCACATTTTTGTTCCTGGCTAAATTCTAAAAACGCTATAGCTAGCTGGCCCGCGCCGAGACGCGTCTCCAGACGCCTCAAACGTGCGTCTGGCTCGCATAGAACTGCAAAAAATTGCACATTTTTGTTCCTGGGTAAATTCTAGAAACGCTATAGCTAGCTGGCCCGCGCCGAGACGCGTCTCCAGACGCCTCAAACGTGCGTCTGGCTCGCATAGTACTGCAAAAAATTGCACATTTTTGTTCCTCGCTAAATTCTAAAAACGCTATAACTTGCTGGCCCGCGTCGAGAAGCGTCTCCAGACGCCTCAAACGTGCGTCTGGCTCGCATAGAACTGCATAAAATTACACATTTTTGTTCCTGGCTAAATTCAAAAACGCTATAGCTAGCTGGCCCGCGCCGAGACGCGTCTCCAGACGCCTCAAACGTGCGTCTGGCTCGCATAGAACTACAAAAAATTGCACATTTTTGTTCCTGGCTAAATTCTAAAAACGCTATAGCTAGCTGGCCGGCGCCGAGACGCGTCTCCAGACGCCTCAAACGTGCGTCTGGCTCGCATAGAACTGCAAAAAATTGCACATTTTTGTTCCTGGCTAAATTCTAAAAACGCTATAGCTAGCTGGCCCGCGCCGAGACGCGTCTCCAGACGCCTCAAACGTGCGTCTGGCTCGCAAAGAACTGCGAAAAATTGCACATTTTTGTTCCTGGCTAAATTCCAAAAACGCTATAGCTAGCTGGCCCGCGTCGAGACGCGTCTCCAGACGCCTCAAACGTGCGTCTGGCTCGCATAGAACTGCAAAAAATTGCACATTTTTGTTCCTGGCTAAATTCTAAAAACGCTATAGCTAGCTGGCCCGCGCCGAGACGCGTCTCCAGACGCCTCAAACGTGCGTCTGGCTCGCATAGAACTGCAAAAAATTGCACATTTTTGTTCCTGGCTAAATTCTAGAAACGCTATAGCTAGCTGGCCCGCGCCGAGACGCGTCTCCAGACGCCTCAAACGTGCGTCTGGCTCGCATAGTACTGCAAAAAATTGCACATTTTTGTTCCTGGCTAAATACTAAAAACGCTATAACTTGCTGGCCCGCGTCGAGACGCGTCTCCAGACGCCTCAAACGTGCGTCTGGCTCGCATAGAACTGCATAAAATTACACATTTTTGTTCCTGGCTAAATTCAAAAACGCTATAGCTAGCTGGCCCGCGCCGAGACGCGTCTCCAGACGCCTCAAACGTGCGTCTGGCTCGCATAGAACTACAAAAAATTGCACATTTTTGTTCCTGGCTAAATTCTAAAAACGCTATAGCTAGCTGGCCCGCGCCGAGACGCGTCTCCAGACGCCTCAAACGTGCGTCTGGCTCGCATAGTACTGCAAAAAATTGCACATTTTTGTTCCTGGCTAAATTCTAGAAACGCTATAGCTAGCTGGCCCGCGCCAAGACGCGTCTCCAGACGCCTCAAACGTGCGTCTGGCTCGCATAGAACTGCAAAAAATTGCACATTTTTGTTCCTGGCTAAATTCTAGAAACGCTATAGCTAGCTGGCCCGCGCCAAGACGCGTCTCCAGACGCCTCAAACACGCGTCTGGCTCGCATAGTACTGCAAAAAATTGCACATTTTTGTTCCTGGCTAAATTCTAGAAACGCTATAGCTAGCTGGCCCGCGCCGAGACGCGTCTCCAGACGCCTCAAACGTGCGTCTGGCTCGCATAGAACTGCAAAAAATTGCACATTTTTGTTCCTGGCTAAATTCTAGAAACGCTATAGCTAGCTGGCCCGCGCCAAGACGCGTCTCCAGACGCCTCAAACACGCGTCTGGCTCGCATAGTACTGCAAAAAATTGCACATTTTTGTTCCTGGCTAAATTCTAGAAACGCTATAGCTAGCTGGCCCGCGCCGAGACGCGTCTCCAGACGCCTCAAACGTGCGTCTGGCTCGCATAGTACTGCAAAAAATTGCACATTTTTGTTCCTGGCTAAATACTAAAAACGCTATAACTTGCTGGCCCGCGTCGAGACGCGTCTCCAGACGCCTCAAACGTGCGTCTGGCTCGCATAGAACTGCATAAAATTACACATTTTTGTTCCTGGCTAAATTCAAAAACGCTATAGCTAGCTGGCCCGCGCCGAGACGCGTCTCCAGACGCCTCAAACGTGCGTCTGGCTCGCATAGAACTACAAAAAATTGCACATTTTTGTTCCTGGCTAAATTCTAAAAACGCTATAGCTAGCTGGCCCGCGCCGAGACGCGTCTCTAGACGCCTCAAACGTGCGTCTGGCTCGCATAGTACTGTAAAAAATTGCACATTTTTGTTCCTGGCTAAATTCTAAAAACGCTATAACTTGCTGGCCCGCGTCGAGACGCGTCTCCAGACGCCTCAAACGTGCGTCTGGCTCGCATAGAACTGCATAAAATTACACATTTTTGTTCCTGGCTAAATTCTAAAAACGCTATAGCTAGCTGGCCCGCGCCGAGACGCGTCTCCAGACGCCTCAAACGTGCGTCTGGCTCGCATAGAACTGCAAAAAAATGCACATTTTTGTTCCTGGCTAAATTCTAAAAACGCTATAACTTGCTGGCCCGCGTCGAGACGCGTCTCCAGACGCCTCAAACGTGCGTCTGGCTCGCATAGAACTGCATAAAATTACACATTTTTGTTCCTGGCTAAATTCTAAAAACGCTATAGCTAGCTGGCCCGCGCCGAGACGCGTCTCCAGACGCCTCAAACGTGCGTCTGGCTCGCATAGAACTGCAAAAAAATGCACATTTTTGTTCCTGGCTAAATTCTAAAAACGCTATAGCTAGCTGGCACGCGTCGAGACACGTCTCCAGACGTCTCAAACGTGCGTCTGGCTCGCATAGAACTGCAAAAAATTGCAAATTTTTGTTCCTGGCTAAGTTCTAAAAACGCTATAGCTAGCTGGCCCGCGCCGAGACGCGTCTCCAGACGCCTCAAACGTGCGTCTGGCTCGCATAGAACTGCAAAAAATGCACATTTTTGTTCCTGGCTTAATTTTAAAAACGCTATAGCTAGCTGGCCCGCGTCGAGACGCGTCTCCAGACGCCTCAAACGTGCGTCTGGCTCGCATAGAACTGCATAAAATTACACATTTTTGTTCCTGGCTAAATTCTAAAAACGCTATAGCTAGCTGGCCCGCGCCGAGACGCGTCTCCAGACGCCTCAAACGTGCGTCTGGCTCGCAAAGAACTGCAAAAAATTGCACATTTTTGTTCCTGGCTAAATTCTAGAAACGCTTTAGCTAGCTGGCCCGCGCCGAGACGCGTCTCCAGACGCCTCAAACGTGCGTCTGGCTCGCATAGAACTGCATAAAATTACACATTTTTGTTCCTGGCTAAATTCAAAAACGATATAGCTAGCTGGCCCGCGCCGAGACGCGTCTCCAGACGCCTCAAACGTGCGTCTGGCTCGCATAGAACTACAAAAAATTGCACATTTTGTTCCTGGCTAAATTCTAAAAACGCTATAGCTTGCTGGCCCGCGCCGAGACGCGTCTCCAGACGCCTCAAACGTGCGTCTGGCTCGCATAGAACTGCAAAAAATGCACATTTTTGTTCCTGGCGTAATTTTAAAAACGCTATAGCTAGCTGGCCCGCGTCGAGACGCGTCTCCAGACGCCTCAAACGTGCGTCTGGCTCGCATAGAACTGCATAAAATTACACATTTTTGTTCCTGGCTAAATTCTAAAAACGCTATAGCTAGCTGGTACGCGCCGAGACGCGTCTCCAGACGCCTCAAACGTGCGTCTGGCTCGCAAAGAACTGCAAAAAATTGCACATTTTTGTTCCTGGCTAAATTCTAGAAACGCTTTAGCTAGCTGGCCCGCGCCGAGACGCGTCTCCAGACGCCTCAAACGTGCGTCTGGCTCGCATAGTACTGCAAAAAATTGCACATTTTTGTTCCTGGCTAAATTCTAAAAACGCTACAACTTGCTGGCCCGCGTCGAGACGCGTCTCCAGACGCCTCAAACGTGCGTCTGGCTCGCATAGAACTGCATAAAATTACACATTTTTGTTCCTGGCTAAATTCTAAAAACGCTATAGCTAGCTGGCCCGCGCCGAGACGCGTCTCCAGACGCCTCAAACGTGCGTCTGGCTCGCATAGAACTACAAAAAATTGCACATTTTTGTTCCTGGCTAAATTCTAAAAACGCTATAGCTAGCTGGCCCGCGCCGAGACGCGTCTCCAGACGCCTCAAACGTGCGTCTGGCTCGCAAAGAACTGCAAAAAATTGCACATTTTTGTTCCTGGCTAAATTCTAAAAACGCTATAACTTGCTGGCCCGCGTCGAGACGCGTCTCCAGACGCCTCAAACGTGCGTCTGGCTCGCATAAAACTGCATAAAATTACACATTTTTGTTCCTTGCTAAATTCTAAAAACGCTATAGCTAGCTGGCCCGCGCCGAGACGCGTCTCCAGACGCCTCAAACGTGCGTCTGGCTCGCATAGAACTGCAAAAAATTGCACATTTTTGTTCCTGGCTAAATTCTAAAAACGCTATAGCTAGCTGGCCCGCGCCGAGACGCGTCTCCAGACGCCTCCAACGTGCGTCTGGCTCGCAAAGAACTGCAAAAAATTGCACATTTTTGTTCCTGGCTAAATTCTAAAAACGCTATAACTTGCTGGCCCGCGTCGAGACGCGTCTCCAGACGCCTCAAACGTGCGTCTGGCTCGCATAAAACTGCATAAAATTACACATTTTTGTTCCTTGCTAAATTCTAAAAACGCTATAGCTAGCTGGCCCGCGCCGAGACGCGTCTCCAGACGCCTCAAACGTGCGTCTGGCTCGCATAGAACTGCAAAAAATTGCACATTTTTGTTCCTGGCTAAATTCTAAAAACGCTATAGCTAGCTGGCCCGCGCCGAGACGCGTCTCCAGACGCCTCCAACGTGCGTCTGGCTCGCATAGAACTGCAAAAAATTGCACATTTTTGTTCCTGGCTAAATTCTAAAAACGCTATAGCTAGCTGGCCCGCGCCGAGACGCGTCTCCAGACGCCTCAAACGTGCGTCTGGCTCGCATAGAACTGCAAAAAATTGCACATTTTTGTTCCTGGGTAAATTCTAGAAACGCTATAGCTAGCTGGCCCGCGCCGAGACGCGTCTCCAGACGCCTCAAACGTGCGTCTGGCTCGCATAGTACTGCAAAAAATTGCACATTTTTGTTCCTCGCTAAATTCTAAAAACGCTATAACTTGCTGGCCCGCGTCGAGAAGCGTCTCCAGACGCCTCAAACGTGCGTCTGGCTCGCATAGAACTGCATAAAATTACACATTTTTGTTCCTGGCTAAATTCAAAAACGCTATAGCTAGCTGGCCCGCGCCGAGACGCGTCTCCAGACGCCTCAAACGTGCGTCTGGCTCGCATAGAACTACAAAAAATTGCACATTTTTGTTCCTGGCTAAATTCTAAAAACGCTATAGCTAGCTGGCCGGCGCCGAGACGCGTCTCCAGACGCCTCAAACGTGCGTCTGGCTCGCATAGAACTGCAAAAAATTGCACATTTTTGTTCCTGGCTAAATTCTAAAAACGCTATAGCTAGCTGGCCCGCGCCGAGACGCGTCTCCAGACGCCTCAAACGTGCGTCTGGCTCGCAAAGAACTGCGAAAAATTGCACATTTTTGTTCCTGGCTAAATTCCAAAAACGCTATAGCTAGCTGGCCCGCGTCGAGACGCGTCTCCAGACGCCTCAAACGTGCGTCTGGCTCGCATAGAACTGCAAAAAATTGCACATCTTTGTTCCTGGCTAAATTCTAAAAACGCTATAGCTAGCTGGCCCGCGCCGAGACGCGTCTCCAGACGCCTCAAACGTGCGTCTGGCTCGCATAGAACTGCAAAAAATTGCACATTTTTGTTCCTGGCTAAATTCTAGAAACGCTATAGCTAGCTGGCCCGCGCCGAGACGCGTCTCCAGACGCCTCAAACGTGCGTCTGGCTCGCATAGTACTGCAAAAAATTGCACATTTTTGTTCCTGGCTAAATACTAAAAACGCTATAACTTGCTGGCCCGCGTCGAGACGCGTCTCCAGACGCCTCAAACGTGCGTCTGGCTCGCATAGAACTGCATAAAATTACACATTTTTGTTCCTGGCTAAATTCAAAAACGCTATAGCTAGCTGGCCCGCGCCGAGACGCGTCTCCAGACGCCTCAAACGTGCGTCTGGCTCGCATAGAACTACAAAAAATTGCACATTTTTGTTCCTGGCTAAATTCTAAAAACGCTATAGCTAGCTGGCCCGCGCCGAGACGCGTCTCCAGACGCCTCAAACGTGCGTCTGGCTCGCATAGTACTGCAAAAAATTGCACATTTTTGTTCCTGGCTAAATTCTAGAAACGCTATAGCTAGCTGGCCCGCGCCGAGACGCGTCTCCAGACGCCTCAAACGTGCGTCTGGCTCGCATAGAACTGCAAAAAATTGCACATTTTTGTACCTGGCTAAATACTAAAAACGCTATAACTTGCTGGCCCGCGTCGAGACGCGTCTCCAGACGCCTCAAACGTGCGTCTGGCTCGCATAGAACTGCATAAAATTACACATTTTTGTTCCTGGCTAAATTCAAAAACGCTATAGCTAGCTGGCCCGCGCCGAGACGCGTCTCCAGACGCCTCAAACGTGCGTCTGGCTCGCATAGAACTACAAAAAATTGCACATTTTTGTTCCTGGCGATATTCTAAAAACGCTATAGCTAGCTGGCCCGCGCCGAGACGCGTCTCCAGACGCCTCAAACGTGCGTCTGGCTCGCATAGTACTGCAAAAAATTGCACATTTTTGTTCCTGGCTAAATTCTAAAAACGCTATAACTTGCTGGCCCGCGTCGAGACGCGTCTCCAGACGCCTCAAACGTGCGTCTGGCTCGCATAAAACTGCTTAAAATTACACATTTTTGTTCCTGGCTAAATTCTAAAAACGCTATAGCTAGCTGGCCCGCGCCGAGACGCGTCTCCAGACGCCTCAAACGTGCGTCTGGCTCGCATAGAACTGCAAAAAATTGCACATTTTTGTTCCTGGCTAAATTCTAAAAACGCTATAGCTAGCTGGCCCGCGCCGAGACGCGTCTCCAGACGCCTCCAACGTGCGTCTGGCTCGCATAGAACTGCAAAAAAATGCACATTTTTGTTCCTGGCTAAATTCTAAAAACGCTATAGCTAGCTGGCCCGCGCCGAGACGCGTCTCCAGACGCCTCAAACGTGCCTCTGGCTCGCATAGAACTGCAAAAAATTGCACATTTTTGTTCCTGGGTAAATTCTAGAAACGCTATAGCTAGCTGGCCCGCGCCGAGACGCGTCTCCAGACGCCTCAAACGTGCGTCTGGCTCGCATAGAACTACAAAAAATTGCACATTTTTGTTCCTGGCTAAATTATAAAAACGCTATAACTTGCTGGCCCGCGTCGAGACGCGTCTCGTGACGCCTCAAACGTGCGTCTGGCTCGCATAGAACTGCAAAAAATTGCACATTTTTGTTCCTGGCTAAATTCTAAAAACGCTATAGCTAGCTGGCCCGCGTCGAGACGCGTCTCCAGACGCCTCAAACGTGCGTCTGTCTCGCATAGAACTGCAAAAAATTGCACATTTTTGTTCTTGGCTAAATTCTAAAAACGCTATAGTTAGCTGGCCCGCGCCGAGACGCGTCTCCAGACGCCTCAAACGTGCGTCTGGCCCGCATAGAACTGCAAAAAATTGCACATTTTTGTTCCTGGCTAAATTCTAAAAACGCTATAGCTAGCTGGCACGCGTCGAGACGCGTCTCCAGACGCCTCAAACGTGCGTCTGGCTCGCATAGAACTGCAAAAAATTGCACATTTTTGTTCCTGGCTAAATTCTAAAAACGCTATAGCTAGCTGGCCCGCGCCGAGACGCGTCTCCAGACGCCTCAAACGTGCGTCTGGCTCGCATGGAACTGCAAAAAAATGCACATTTTTGTTTCTGGCTAAATTCTAAAAACGCTATAGCTAGCTGGCACGCGTCGAGACGCGTCTCCAGACGCCTCAAACGTGCGTCTGGCTCGCATAGAACTGCAAAAAATTGCACATTTTTGTTCCTGGCTAAATTCTAAAAACGCTATAGCTAGCTGGCACGCGTCTCCAGACGCCTCAAACGTGCGTCTGGCTCGCATAGAACTGCAAAAAATTGCACATTTTTGTTCCTGGCTAAATTCTAAAAACGCTATAGCTAGCGGGCACGCGTCGAGACGCGTCTCCAGACGCCTCAAACGTGCGTCTGGCTCGCATAGAACTGCAAAAAATTGCACATTTTTGTTCCTGGCTAAATTCTAAAAACGCTATAGCTAGCTGGCCCGCGCCGAGACGCGTCTCCAGACGCCTCAAACGTGCGTCTGGCTCGTATAGAACTGCAAATGATTGCACATTTTTGTTCGTGGCTAAATTCTAAAATCGCTATAGCTAGCTGGCCCGCGCCGAGACGCGTCTCCAGACGCCTCAAACGTGCGTCTGGCTCGCATAGAACTGCAAAAAATTGCACATTTTTGTTCCTGGCTAAATTCTAAAATCGCTATAGCTAGCTGGCCCGCGCCGAGACGCGTCTCCAGACGCCTCAAACGTGCGTCTGGCTCGCATAGAACTGCAAAAAAATGCACATTTTTGTTCCTGGCTAAATTCTAAAAACGCTATAGCTAGCTGGCCCGCGCCGAGACGCGTCTCCAGACGCCTCAAACGTGCGTCTGGCTCGCATAGAACTGCAAAAAATTGCACATTTTTGTTCCTGGCTAAATTCTAAAAACGCTATAGATAGCTGGCCCGCGCCGAGACGCGTCTCCAGACGCCTCAAACGTGCGTCTGGCTCGCATAGAACTGCAAAAAATTGCACATTTTTGTTCCTGGCTAAATTCTAAAAACGCTATAGCTAGCTGGCCCGCGCCGAGACGCGTCTCCAGACGCCTCAAACGTGTCAGTCACAAGTCGGTTCTTTATTAACGCAGTGTTTCTTAACGTGACCGAACTGTTGACAATGTAAGCACCGAACGACTTCAACATCGTCAATAAAGCGGCAGGTAGCCCAATCAATAAATAATTTATCCTTGGTAGAAACTAAGTGTTTACGTACTGCGGAATCTAACTCGATGCCTATCCACTTACGACCGTTGCCTAACGAGCGCCTACGGATTATTTTAGTAGACTTAATAAAGTCATCCTCTTTCATTTGAAGCTCATCTTTAATATTTTGGCGGTATAGCGCGATCAGAAAAGCGCCATCATCCATTGAAGATGGTACATCCTTAACTAATACTCGAGGGCGTCTACCTTTTGGTTTTTCTAGTCGTTAACCAGCGGCCTTAATTGCGTCCACGGATTCCAATTTTTTAAGCTGATGTTCACTAGCGACACGTAGAACAACACCTGATTTCGCGGTTTTTTTCACGCCTACAATTTGAAAACCGTCATCACAGGGCTTAATTGCTTTCATAAGCGCTTGTTTTGTCGCGGACGAAGTGCTATAATCAGCTGATCGAGCTGCGGTCGGATAAGCCACCACACACGGCAATGGTGGACGGGATTCCATAATTGCTGGAGCTACTTTTGGCAAGCGTAGTTTCAACGAGTCCGCATACGAAATTTTACAATTGTTATTATTATTATTGACAGGATTGGGATTGACATAGTTATTCGACTTGATTTTTTCTAATTCGCGTTCCGTATTGGCTAACTTCGTTTCGTTGCATGATGATTTTATGGCCAGCATAGAAACGATGGCCGTGACACGCTGTGTCATATCCATAATGGCAGATTTATTTGCTACGTTAATGCGAGAGCCCTGATCATTGACTAAGTCGTTAATTTTTGACAGGTAGGCTGACGCCTCGGAAACTAAGTCGCAGTAATCGGTATTGCTCACATTACTGATATTTAAAATCGGCGAGGATTTTTCCACGGTTTCGAAAGTTGGATGAACCCGTTTTGACCTATCATCGGGCGAAATGTATGATGGAGACATTTCGCTGAACAAGCGTTTCGAATTAGCAGAGGTCGCCACGGGCGACCTTTGGGTTTTTGTATTTCGACGAAATATATCTCCGCCACGATCTGGAGGGTCATCATTTGTTGACATCATGAATTACTTTATAACAACACGGATGAATTAAAAATATCAAAAGAACTAAACAAATAGATATCAATCGATTAAGTTATTTCGCGTTACCCACACACAAGAAAAATAAATTCACTTACCGAAAGCTGGAGAAATTGACTAATTACCTGTAAATAAATGAACAGACACTTTGAAAAACTTACAAAACACGCACTTACTACACTATAGCACCGCTAGGAACAATTCACAAGCCTTAAAATAAACACACAACGCCAATTCCAAATTTACAATACGCAGCGATATAATAAACACCGCAGTGCGCGCGAGTGGGGAGGGAACGCTATAGCTAGCTGGCCCGCGCCGAGACGCGTCTCCAGACGCCTCAAACGTGCGTCTGGCTCGCATAGAACTGCAAAAAATTGCACATTTTTGTTCCTGGCTAAATTCTAAAAACGCTATAGCTAGCTGGCCCGCGCCGAGACGCGTCTCCAGACGCCTCAAACGTGCGTCTGGCTCGCATAGAACTGCAAAAAATTGCACATTTTTGTTCCTGGCTAAATTCTAAAAACGCTACAGCTAGCTGGCCCGCGCCTAGACGCGTCTCCAGACGCCTCAAACGTGCGTCTGGCTCGCATAGAACTGCAAAAAAATGCACATTTTTGTTCCTGGCTAAATTCTAAAAACGCTATAGCTAGCTGGCCCGCGCCGAGACGCGTCTCCAGACGCCTCAAACGTGCGTCTGGCTCGCTTACTACTGCAAAAAATTGCACATTTTTGTTCCTGGCTAAATACTAAAAACGCTATAACTTGCTGGCCCGCGTCGAGACGCGTCTCCAGACGCCTCAAACGTGCGTCTGGCTCGCATAGAACTGCATAAAATTACACATTTTTGTTCCTGGCTAAATTCTAAAAACGCTATAGCTAGCTGGCCCGCGCCGAGACGCGTCTCCAGACGCCTCAAACGTGCGTCTGGCTCGCATAGAACTAGAAAAAATTGCACATTTTTGTTCCTGGCTAAATTCTAAAAACGCTATAGCTAGCTGGCCCGCGCCGAGACGCGTCTCCAGACGCCTCAAACGTGCGTCTGGCTCGCATAGAACTGCAAAAAGTTGCACATTTTTGTTCCTGGCTAAATTCTAAAAACGCTATAGCTAGCTGGCCCGCGCCGAGACGCGTCTCCAGACGCCTCAAACGTGCGTCTGGCTCGCATAGAACTGCAAAAAATTGCACATTTTTGTTCCTGGCTAAATTCTAAAAACGCTATAGCTAGTTGGCCCGCGCCGAGACGCGTCTCCAGACGCCTCAAACGTGCGTCTGGCTCGCATAGTACTGCAAAAAATTGCACATTTTTGTTCCTGGCTAAATTCTAAAAACGCTATAACTTGCTGGCCCGCGCCGAGACGCGTCTCCAGACGCCTCAAACGTGCGTCTGGCTCGCATAGAACTGCATAAAATTACACATTTTTGTTCCTGGCTAAATTCTAAAAACGCTATAGCTAGCTGGCCCGCGCCGAGACGCGTCTCCAGACGCCTCAAACGTGCGTCTGGCTCGCATAGAACTACAAAAAATTGCACATTTTTGTTCCTGGCTAAATTCTAAAAACGCTATAGCTAGCTGGCCGGCGCCGAGACGCGTCTCCAGACGCCTCAAACGTGCGTCTGGCTCGCATAGAACTGCAAAAAATTGCACATTTTTGTTCCTGGCTAAATTTTAAAAACGCTATAGCTAGCTGGCCCGCGCCGAGACGCGTCTCCAGACGCCTCAAACGTGCGTCTGGCTCGCAAAGAACTGCGAAAAATTGCACATTTTTGTTCCTGGCTAAATTCTAAAAACGCTATAGCTAGCTGGCCCGCGTCGAGACGCGTCTCCAGACGCCTCAAACGTGCGTCTGGCTCGCATAGAACTGCAAAAAATTGCACATCTTTGTTCCTGGCTAAATTCTAAAAACGCTATAGCTAGCTGGCCCGCGCCGAGACGCGTCTCCAGACGCCTGAAACGTGCGTCTGGCTCGCATAGAACTGCAAAAAATTGCACATTTTTGTTCCTGGCTAAATTCTAGAAAAGCTATAGCTAGCTGGCCCGCGCCGAGACGCGTCTCCAGACGCCTCAAACGTGCGTCTGGCTCGCATAGTACTGCAAAAAATTGCACATTTTTGTTCCTGGCTAAATACTAAAAACGCTACAACTTGCTGGCCCGCGTCGAGACGCGTCTCCAGACGCTTCAAACGTGCGTCTGGCTCGCATAGAACTGCATAAAATTACACATTTTTGTTCCTGGCTAAATTCAAAAACGCTATAGCTAGCTGGCCCGCGCCGAGACGCGTCTACAGACGCCTCAAACGTGCGTCTGGCTCGCATAGAACTACAAAAAATTGCACATTTTTGTTCCTGGCTAAATTCTAAAAACGCTATAGCTAGCTGGCCCGCGCCAAGACGCGTCTCCAGACGCCTCAAACACGCGTCTGGCTCGCATAGTACTGCAAAAAATTGCACATTTTTGTTCCTGGCTAAATTCTAGAAACGCTATAGCTAGCTGGCCCGCGCCGAGACGCGTCTCCAGACGCCTCAAACGTGCGTCTGGCTCGCATAGTACTGCAAAAAATTGCACATTTTTGTTCCTGGCTAAATACTAAAAACGCTATAACTTGCTGGCCCGCGTCGAGACGCGTCTCCAGACGCCTCAAACGTGCGTCTGGCTCGCATAGAACTGCATAAAATTACACATTTTTGTTCCTGGCTAAATTCAAAAACGCTATAGCTAGCTGGCCCGCGCCGAGACGCGTCTCCAGACGCCTCAAACGTGCGTCTGGCTCGCATAGAACTACAAAAAATTGCACATTTTTGTTCCTGGCTAAATTCTAAAAACGCTATAGCTAGCTGGCCCGCGCCGAGACGCGTCTCTAGACGCCTCAAACGTGCGTCTGGCTCGCATAGTACTGCAAAAAATTGCACATTTTTGTTCCTGGCTAAATTCTAAAAACGCTATAACTTGCTGGCCCGCGTCGAGACGCGTCTCCAGACGCCTCAAACGTGCGTCTGGCTCGCATAGAACTGCATAAAATTACACATTTTTGTTCCTGGCTAAATTCTAAAAACGCTATAGCTAGCTGGCCCGCGCCGAGACGCGTCTCCAGACGCCTCAAACGTGCGTCTGGCTCGCATAGAACTGCAAAAAAATGCACATTTTTGTTCCTGGCTAAATTCTAAAAACGCTATAGCTAGCTGGCACGCGTCGAGACACGTCTCCAGACGTCTCAAACGTGCGTCTGGCTCGCATAGAACTGCAAAAAATTGCAAATTTTTGTTCCTGGCTAAGTTCTAAAAACGCTATAGCTAGCTGGCCCGCGCCGAGACGCGTCTCCAGACGCCTCAAACGTGCGTCTGGCTCGCATAGAACTGCATAAAATTACACATTTTTGTTCCTGGCTAAATTCAAAAACGATATAGCTAGCTGGCCCGCGCCGAGACGCGTCTCCAGACGCCTCAAACGTGCGTCTGGCTCGCATAGAACTACAAAAAATTGCACATTTTGTTCCTGGCTAAATTCTAAAAACGCTATAGCTAGCTGGCCCGCGCCGAGACGCGTCTCCAGACGCCTCAAACGTGCGTCTGGCTCGCATAGAACTGCAAAAAATGCACATTTTTGTTCCTGGCGTAATTTTAAAAACGCTATAGCTAGCTGGCCCGCGTCGAGACGCGTCTCCAGACGCCTCAAACGTGCGTCTGGCTCGCATAGAACTGCATAAAATTACACATTTTTGTTCCTGGCTAAATTCTAAAAACGCTATAGCTAGCCGGTACGCACCGAGACGCGTCTCCAGACGCCTCAAACGTGCGTCTGGCTCGCAAAGAACTGCAAAAAATTGCACATTTTTGTTCCTGGCTAAATTCTAGAAACGCTTTAGCTAGCTGGCCCGCGCCGAGACGCGTCTCCAGACGCCTCAAACGTGCGTCTGGCTCGCATAGTACTGCAAAAAATTGCACATTTTTGTTCCTGGCTAAATTCTAAAAACGCTACAACTTGCTGGCCCGCGTCGAGACGCGTCTCCAGACGCCTCAAACGTGCGTCTGGCTCGCATAGAACTGCATAAAATTACACATTTTTGTTCCTGGCTAAATTCTAAAAACGCTATAGCTAGCTGGCCCGCGCCGAGACGCGTCTCCAGACGCCTCAAACGTGCGTCTGGCTCGCATAGAACTACAAAAAATTGCACATTTTTGTTCCTGGCTAAATTCTAAAAACGCTATAGCTAGCTGGCCCGCGCCGAGACGCGTCTCCAGACGCCTCAAACGTGCGTCTGGCTCGCAAAGAACTGCAAAAAATTGCACATTTTTGTTCCTGGCTAAATTCTAAAAACGCTATAACTTGCTGGCCCGCGTCGAGACGCGTCTCCAGACGCCTCAAACGTGCGTCTGGCTCGCATAAAACTGCATAAAATTACACATTTTTGTTCCTTGCTAAATTCTAAAAACGCTATAGCTAGCTGGCCCGCGCCGAGACGCGTCTCCAGACGCCTCAAACGTGCGTCTGGCTCGCATAGAACTGCAAAAAATTGCACATTTTTGTTCCTGGCTAAATTCTAAAAACGCTATAGCTAGCTGGCCCGCGCCGAGACGCGTCTCCAGACGCCTCCAACGTGCGTCTGGCTCGCAAAGAACTGCAAAAAATTGCACATTTTTGTTCCTGGCTAAATTCTAAAAACGCTATAACTTGCTGGCCCGCGTCGAGACGCGTCTCCAGACGCCTCAAACGTGCGTCTGGCTCGCATAAAACTGCATAAAATTACACATTTTTGTTCCTTGCTAAATTCTAAAAACGCTATAGCTAGCTGGCCCGCGCCGAGACGCGTCTCCAGACGCCTCAAACGTGCGTCTGGCTCGCATAGAACTGCAAAAAATTGCACATTTTTGTTCCTGGCTAAATTCTAAAAACGCTATAGCTAGCTGGCCCGCGCCGAGACGCGTCTCCAGACGCCTCCAACGTGCGTCTGGCTCGCATAGAACTGCATAAAATTACACATTTTTGTTCCTGGCTAAATTCAAAAACGATATAGCTAGCTGGCCCGCGCCGAGACGCGTCTCCAGACGCCTCAAACGTGCGTCTGGCTCGCATAGAACTACAAAAAATTGCACATTTTGTTCCTGGCTAAATTCTAAAAACGCTATAGCTAGCTGGCCCGCGCCGAGACGCGTCTCCAGACGCCTCAAACGTGCGTCTGGCTCGCATAGAACTGCAAAAAATGCACATTTTTGTTCCTGGCGTAATTCAAAAACGATATAGCTAGCTGGCCCGCGCCGAGACACGTCTCCAGACGTCTCAAACGTGCGTCTGGCTCGCATAGAACTGCAAAAAATTGCAAATTTTTGTTCCTGGCTAAGTTCTAAAAACGCTATAGCTAGCTGGCCCGCGCCGAGACACGTCTCCAGACGTCTCAAACGTGCGTCTGGCTCGCATAGAACTGCAAAAAATTGCAAATTTTTGTTCCTGGCTAAGTTCTAAAAACGCTATAGCTAGCTGGCCCGCGCCGAGACGCGTCTCCAGACGCCTCAAACGTGCGTCTGGCTCGCATAGAACTGCATAAAATTACACATTTTTGTTCCTGGCTAAATTCAAAAACGATATAGCTAGCTGGCCCGCGCCGAGACGCGTCTCCAGACGCCTCAAACGTGCGTCTGGCTCGCATAGAACTACAAAAAATTGCACATTTTGTTCCTGGCTAAATTCTAAAAACGCTATAGCTAGCTGGCCCGCGCCGAGACGCGTCTCCAGACGCCTCAAACGTGCGTCTGGCTCGCATAGAACTGCAAAAAATGCACATTTTTGTTCCTGGCGTAATTTTAAAAACGCTATAGCTAGCTGGCCCGCGTCGAGACGCGTCTCCAGACGCCTCAAACGTGCGTCTGGCTCGCATAGAACTGCATAAAATTACACATTTTTGTTCCTGGCTAAATTCTAAAAACGCTATAGCTAGCCGGTACGCACCGAGACGCGTCTCCAGACGCCTCAAACGTGCGTCTGGCTCGCAAAGAACTGCAAAAAATTGCACATTTTTGTTCCTGGCTAAATTCTAGAAACGCTTTAGCTAGCTGGCCCGCGCCGAGACGCGTCTCCAGACGCCTCAAACGTGCGTCTGGCTCGCATAGTACTGCAAAAAATTGCACATTTTTGTTCCTGGCTAAATTCTAAAAACGCTACAACTTGCTGGCCCGCGTCGAGACGCGTCTCCAGACGCCTCAAACGTGCGTCTGGCTCGCATAGAACTGCATAAAATTACACATTTTTGTTCCTGGCTAAATTCTAAAAACGCTATAGCTAGCTGGCCCGCGCCGAGACGCGTCTCCAGACGCCTCAAACGTGCGTCTGGCTCGCATAGAACTACAAAAAATTGCACATTTTTGTTCCTGGCTAAATTCTAAAAACGCTATAGCTAGCTGGCCCGCGCCGAGACGCGTCTCCAGACGCCTCAAACGTGCGTCTGGCTCGCAAAGAACTGCAAAAAATTGCACATTTTTGTTCCTGGCTAAATTCTAAAAACGCTATAACTTGCTGGCCCGCGTCGAGACGCGTCTCCAGACGCCTCAAACGTGCGTCTGGCTCGCATAAAACTGCATAAAATTACACATTTTTGTTCCTTGCTAAATTCTAAAAACGCTATAGCTAGCTGGCCCGCGCCGAGACGCGTCTCCAGACGCCTCAAACGTGCGTCTGGCTCGCATAGAACTGCAAAAAATTGCACATTTTTGTTCCTGGCTAAATTCTAAAAACGCTATAGCTAGCTGGCCCGCGCCGAGACGCGTCTCCAGACGCCTCCAACGTGCGTCTGGCTCGCAAAGAACTGCAAAAAATTGCACATTTTTGTTCCTGGCTAAATTCTAAAAACGCTATAACTTGCTGGCCCGCGTCGAGACGCGTCTCCAGACGCCTCAAACGTGCGTCTGGCTCGCATAAAACTGCATAAAATTACACATTTTTGTTCCTTGCTAAATTCTAAAAACGCTATAGCTAGCTGGCCCGCGCCGAGACGCGTCTCCAGACGCCTCAAACGTGCGTCTGGCTCGCATAGAACTGCAAAAAATTGCACATTTTTGTTCCTGGCTAAATTCTAAAAACGCTATAGCTAGCTGGCCCGCGCCGAGACGCGTCTCCAGACGCCTCCAACGTGCGTCTGGCTCGCATAGAACTGCAAAAAATTGCACATTTTTGTTCCTGGCTAAATTCTAAAAACGCTATAGCTAGCTGGCCCGCGCCGAGACGCGTCTCCAGACGCCTCAAACGTGCGTCTGGCTCGCATAGAACTGCAAAAAATTGCACATTTTTGTTCCTGGGTAAATTCTAGAAACGCTATAGCTAGCTGGCCCGCGCCGAGACGCGTCTCCAGACGCCTCAAACGTGCGTCTGGCTCGCATAGTACTGCAAAAAATTGCACATTTTTGTTCCTCGCTAAATTCTAAAAACGCTATAACTTGCTGGCCCGCGTCGAGAAGCGTCTCCAGACGCCTCAAACGTGCGTCTGGCTCGCATAGAACTGCATAAAATTACACATTTTTGTTCCTGGCTAAATTCAAAAACGCTATAGCTAGCTGGCCCGCGCCGAGACGCGTCTCCAGACGCCTCAAACGTGCGTCTGGCTCGCATAGAACTACAAAAAATTGCACATTTTTGTTCCTGGCTAAATTCTAAAAACGCTATAGCTAGCTGGCCGGCGCCGAGACGCGTCTCCAGACGCCTCAAACGTGCGTCTGGCTCGCATAGAACTGCAAAAAATTGCACATTTTTGTTCCTGGCTAAATTCTAAAAACGCTATAGCTAGCTGGCCCGCGCCGAGACGCGTCTCCAGACGCCTCAAACGTGCGTCTGGCTCGCAAAGAACTGCGAAAAATTGCACATTTTTGTTCCTGGCTAAATTCCAAAAACGCTATAGCTAGCTGGCCCGCGTCGAGAAGCGTCTCCAGACGCCTCAAACGTGCGTCTGGCTCGCATAGAACTGCATAAAATTACACATTTTTGTTCCTGGCTAAATTCAAAAACGCTATAGCTAGCTGGCCCGCGCCGAGACGCGTCTCCAGACGCCTCAAACGTGCGTCTGGCTCGCATAGAACTACAAAAAATTGCACATTTTTGTTCCTGGCTAAATTCTAAAAACGCTATAGCTAGCTGGCCGGCGCCGAGACGCGTCTCCAGACGCCTCAAACGTGCGTCTGGCTCGCATAGAACTGCAAAAAATTGCACATTTTTGTTCCTGGCTAAATTCTAAAAACGCTATAGCTAGCTGGCCCGCGCCGAGACGCGTCTCCAGACGCCTCAAACGTGCGTCTGGCTCGCAAAGAACTGCGAAAAATTGCACATTTTTGTTCCTGGCTAAATTCCAAAAACGCTATAGCTAGCTGGCCCGCGTCGAGACGCGTCTCCAGACGCCTCAAACGTGCGTCTGGCTCGCATAGAACTGCAAAAAATTGCACATCTTTGTTCCTGGCTAAATTCTAAAAACGCTATAGCTAGCTGGCCCGCGCCGAGACGCGTCTCCAGACGCCTCAAACGTGCGTCTGGCTCGCATAGAACTGCAAAAAATTGCACATTTTTGTTCCTGGCTAAATTCTAGAAACGCTATAGCTAGCTGGCCCGCGCCGAGACGCGTCTCCAGACGCCTCAAACGTGCGTCTGGCTCGCATAGTACTGCAAAAAATTGCACATTTTTGTTCCTGGCTAAATACTAAAAACGCTATAACTTGCTGGCCCGCGTCGAGACGCGTCTCCAGACGCCTCAAACGTGCGTCTGGCTCGCATAGAACTGCATAAAATTACACATTTTTGTTTCTGGCTAAATTCAAAAACGCTATAGCTAGCTGGCCCGCGCCGAGACGCGTCTCCAGACGCCTCAAACGTGCGTCTGGCTCGCATAGAACTACAAAAAATTGCACATTTTTGTTCCTGGCTAAATTCTAAAAACGCTATAGCTAGCTGGCCCGCGCCGAGACGCGTCTCCAGACGCCTCAAACGTGCGTCTGGCTCGCATAGTACTGCAAAAAATTGCACATTTTTGTTCCTGGCTAAATTCTAGAAACGCTATAGCTAGCTGGCCCGCGCTGAGACGCGTCTCCAGACGCCTCAAACGTGCGTCTGGCTCGCATAGAACTGCAAAAAATTGCACATTTTTGTACCTGGCTAAATACTAAAAACGCTATAACTTGCTGGCCCGCGTCGAGACGCGTCTCCAGACGCCTCAAACGTGCGTCTGGCTCGCATAGAACTGCATAAAATTACACATTTTTGTTCCTGGCTAAATTCAAAAACGCTATAGCTAGCTGGCCCGCGCCGAGACGCGTCTCCAGACGCCTCAAACGTGCGTCTGGCTCGCATAGAACTACAAAAAATTGCACATTTTTGTTCCTGGCGATATTCTAAAAACGCTATAGCTAGCTGGCCCGCGTCGAGACGCGTCTCCAGACGCCTCAAACGTGCGTCTGACTCGCATAGAACTGCAAAAAATTGCACATTTTTGTTCCTGGCTAAATTCTAAAAACGCTATAGCTAGCTGGCCCGCGCCGAGACGCGTCTCCAGACGCCTCAAACGTGCGTCTGGCTCGCATAGAACTGCAAAAAATTGCACATTTTTGTTCCTGGCTAAATTCTAAAAGCGCTATAGCTAGCTGGCCCGCGCCGAGACGCGTCTTCAGACGCCTCAAACGTGCGTCTGGCTCGCAAAGAACTGCAAAAAATTGCACATTTTTGTTCCTGGCTAAATTCTAAAAACGCTTAAGCTAGCTGGCCCGCGCCGAGACGCGTCTCCAGACGCCTCAAACGTGCGTCTGGCTCGCATAGAACTGGAAAAAATTGCACATCTTTGTTCCTGGCTAAATTCTAAAAACGCTATAGCTAGCTGGCCCGCGCCGAGACGCGTCTCCAGACGCCTCAAACGTGCGTCTGGCTCGCATAGAACTGGAAAAAATTGCACATTTTTGTTCCTGGCTAAATTCTAAAAACGTTATAGCTAGCTGGCCCGCGGCGAGACGCGTCTCCAGACGCCTCAAACGTGCGTCTGGCTCGCATAGAACTGCAAAAAGTTGCACATTTTTGTTCCTGGCTAAATTCTAAAAACGCTATAGCTAGCTGGCCCGCGCCGAGACGCGTCTCCAGACGCCTCAAACGTGCGTCTGGCTCGCATAGAACTGCAAAAAATTGCACATTTTTGTTCCTGGCTAAATTCTAAAAGCGCTATAGCTAGTTGGCCCGCGCCGAGACGCGTCAACAGACGCCTCAAACGTGCGTGTGGCTCGCATAGTACTGCAAAAAATTGCGCATTTTTGTTCCTGGCTAAATTCTAAAAACGCTATAACTTGCTGGCCCGCGTCGAGACGCGTCTCCAGACGCCTCAAACGTGCGTCTGACTCGCATAGAACTGCAAAAAATTGCACATTTTTGTTCCTGGCTAAATTCTAAAAACGCTATAGCTAGCTGGCCCGCGCCGAGACGCGTCTCCAGACGCCTCAAACGTGCGTCTGGCTCGCATAGAACTGCAAAAAATTGCACATTTTTGTTCCTGGCTAAATTCTAAAAGCGCTATAGCTAGCTGGCCCGCGCCGAGACGCGTCTTCAGACGCCTCAAACGTGCGTCTGGCTCGCAAAGAACTGCAAAAAATTGCACATTTTTGTTCCTGGCTAAATTCTAAAAACGCTTAAGCTAGCTGGCCCGCGCCGAGACGCGTCTCCAGACGCCTCAAACGTGCGTCTGGCTCGCATAGAACTGGAAAAAATTGCACATCTTTGTTCCTGGCTAAATTCTAAAAACGCTATAGCTAGCTGGCCCGCGCCGAGACGCGTCTCCAGACGCCTCAAACGTGCGTCTGGCTCGCATAGAACTGGAAAAAATTGCACATTTTTGTTCCTGGCTAAATTCTAAAAACGTTATAGCTAGCTGGCCCGCGGCGAGACGCGTCTCCAGACGCCTCAAACGTGCGTCTGGCTCGCATAGAACTGCAAAAAGTTGCACATTTTTGTTCCTGGCTAAATTCTAAAAACGCTATAGCTAGCTGGCCCGCGCCGAGACGCGTCTCCAGACGCCTCAAACGTGCGTCTGGCTCGCATAGAACTGCAAAAAATTGCACATTTTTGTTCCTGGCTAAATTCTAAAAGCGCTATAGCTAGTTGGCCCGCGCCGAGACGCGTCAACAGACGCCTCAAACGTGCGTGTGGCTCGCATAGTACTGCAAAAAATTGCGCATTTTTGTTCCTGGCTAAATTCTAAAAACGCTATAACTTGCTGGCCCGCGTCGAGACGCGTCTCCAGACGCCGCAAACGTGCGTCTGGCTCGCATAGAACTGCATAAAATTACACATTTTTGTTCCTGGCTAAATTCTAAAAACGCTATAGCTAGCTGGCCCGCGCCGAGACGCGTCTCCAGACGCCTCAAACGTGCGTCTGGCTCGCATAGAACTGCAAAAAATTGCACATTTTTGTTCCTGGCTAAATTCTAAAAACGCTATAGCTAGCTGGCCCGCGTCGAGACGCGTCTCCAGACGCCTCAAACGTGCGTCTGGCTCGCATAGAACTGCAAAAAATTGCACATCTTTGTTCCTGGCTAAATTCTAGAAACGCTATAGCTAGCTGGCCCGCGCCGAGACGCGTCTCCAGACGCCTCAAACGTGCGTCTGGCTCGCATAGTACTGCAAAAAATTGCACATTTTTGTTCCTGGCTAAATACTAAAAACGCTATTATTTGCTGGCCCGCGTCGAGACGCGTCTCCAGACGCCTCAAACGTGCGTCTGGCTCGCATAGAACTGCATAAAATTACACATTTTTGTTCCTGGCTAAATTCAAAAACGCTATAGCTAGCTGGCCCGCGCCGAGACGCGTCTCCAGAAGCCTCAAACGTGCGTCTGGCTCGCATAGAACTACAAAAAATTGCACATTTTTGTTCCTGGCTAAATTCTAAAAACGCTATAGCTAGCTGGCCCGCGCCGAGACGCGTCTCCAGACGCCTCAAACGTGCGTCTGGCTCGCATAGAACTACAAAAAATTGCACATTTTTGTTCCTGGCTAAATTCTAAAAACGCTATAGCTAGCTGGCCCGCGCCGAGACGCGTCTCCAGACACCTCAAACGTGCGTCTGGCTCGCATAGTACTGCAAAAAATTGCACATTTTTGTTCCTGGCTAAATTCTAGAAACGCTATAGCTAGCTGGCCCGCGCCAAGACGCGTCTCCAGACGCCTCAAACGTGCGTCTGGCTCGCATAGTACTGCAAAAAATTGCACATTTCTGTTCCTGGCTAAATACTAAAAACGCTATAACTTGCTGGCCCGCGTCGAGACGCGTCTCCAGACGCCTCAAACGTGCGTCTGGCTCGCATAGAACTGCAAAAAATTGCACATCTTTGTTCCTGGCTAAATTCTAAAAACGCTATAGCTAGCTGGCCCGCGCCGAGACGCGTCTCCAGACGCCTCAAACGTGCGTCTGGCTCGCATAGAACTGCAAAAAATTGCACATTTTTGTTCCTGGCTAAATTCTAGAAACGCTATAGCTAGCTGGCCCGCGCCGAGACGCGTCTCCAGACGCCTCAAACGTGCGTCTGGCTCGCATAGTACTGCAAAAAATTGCACATTTTTGTTCCTGGCTAAATACTAAAAACGCTATTACTTGCTGGCCCGCGTCGAGACGCGTCTCCAGACGCCTCAAACGTGCGTCTGGCTCGCATAGAACTGCATAAAATTACACATTTTTGTTCCTGGCTAAATTCAAAAACGCTATAGCTAGCTGGCCCGCGCCGAGACGCGTCTCCAGACGCCTCAAACGTGCGTCTGGCTCGCATAGAACTACAAAAAATTGCACATTTTTGTTCCTGGCTAAATTCTAAAAACGCTATAGCTAGCTGGCCCGCGCCGAGACGCGTCTCCAGACGCCTCAAACGTGCGTCTGGCTCGCATAGTACTGCAAAAAATTGCACATTTTTGTTCCTGGCTAAATTCTAGAAACGCTATTGCTAGCTGGCCCGCGCCGAGACGCGTCTCCAGACGCCTCAAACGTGCGTCTGGCTCGCATAGTACTGCAAAAAATTGCACATTTCTGTTCCTGGCTAAATACTTAAAACGCTATAACTTGCTGGCCCGCGTCGAGACGCGTCTCCAGACGCCTCAAACGTGCGTCTGGCTCGCATAGAACTGCATAAAATTACACATTTTTGTTCCTGGCTAAATTCAAAAACGCTATAGCTAGCTGGCCCGCGCCGAGACGCGTCTCCAGACGCCTCAAACGTGCGTCTGGCTCGCATAGAACTACAAAAAATTGCACATTTTTGTTCCTGGCTAAATTCTAAAAACGCTATAGCTAGGTGGCCCGCGCCAAGACGCGTCTCCAGACGCCTCAAACGTGCGTCTGGCTCGCATAGTACTGCAAAAAATTGCACATTTTTGTTCCTGGCTAAATTCTAAAAACGCTATAACTTGCTGGCCCGCGTCGAGACGCGTCTCCAGACGCCTCAAACGTGCGTCTGGCTCGCATAGAACTGCATAAAATTACACATTTTTGTTCCTGGCTAAATTCTAAAAACGCTATAGCTAGCTGGCCCGCGCCGAGACGCGTCTCCAGACGCCTCAAACGTGCGTCTGGCTCGCATAGAACTGCAAAAAAATGCACATTTTTGTTCCTGGCTAAATTCTAAAAACGCTATAGCTAGCTGGCACGCGTCGAGACGCGTCTCCAGACGCCTCAAACGTGCGTCTGGCTCGCATAGAACTGCAAAAAATTGCACATTTTTGTTCCTGGCTAAGTTTTAAAAACGCTATAGCTAGCTGGCCCGCGCCGAGACGCGTCTCCAGACGCCTCAAACGTGCGTCTGGCTCGCATAGAACTGCAAAAAATGCACATTTTTGTTCCTGGCTTAATTTTAAAAACGCTATAGCTAGCTGGCCCGCGTCGAGACGCGTCTCCAGACGCCTCGAACGTGCGTCTGGCTCGCATAGAACTGCATAAAATTACACATTTTTGTTCCTGGCTAAATTCTAAAAACGCTATAGCTAGCTGGCCCGCGCCGAGACGCGTCTCCAGACGCCTCAAACGTGCGTCTGGCTCGCAAAGAACTGCAAAAAATTGCACATTTTTGTTCCTGGCTAAATTCTAGAAACGCTATAGCTAGCTGGCCCGCGCCGAGACGCGTCTCCAGACGCCTCAAACGTGCGTCTGGCTCGCATAGTACTGCAAAAAATTGCACATTTTTGTTCCTGGCTAAATTCTAAAAACGCTATAACTTGCTGGCCCGCGTCGAGACGCGTCTCCAGACGCCTCAAACGTGCGTCTGGCTCGCATAGAACTGCATAAAATTACACATTTTTGTTCCTGGCTAAATTCTAAAAACGCTATAGCTAACTGGCCCGCGCCGAGACGCGTCTCCAGACGCCTCAAACGTGCGTCTGGCTCGCATAGAACTACAAAAAATTGCACATTTTTGTTCCTGGCTAAATTCTAAAAACGCTATAGCTAGCTGGCTCGCGCCGAGACGCGTCTCCAGACGCCTCAAACGTGCGTCTGGCTCGCAAAGAACTGCAAAAAATTGCACATTTTTGTTCCTGGCTAAATTCTAAAAACGCTATAACTTGCTGGCCCGCGTCGAGACGCGTCTCCAGACGCCTCAAACGTGCGTCTGGCTCGCATAGAACTGCATAAAATTACACATTTTTGTTCCTGGCTAAATTCTAAAAACGCTATAGCTAGCTGGCCCGCGCCGAGACGCGTCTCCAGACGCCTCAAACGTGCGTCTGGCTCGCATAGAACTGCAAAAAATTGCACATTTTTGTTCCTGGCTAAATTCTAAAACCGCTATAGCTAGCTGGCCCGCGCCGAGACGCGTCTCCAGACGCCTCCAACGTGCGTCTGGCTCGCATAGAACTGCAAAAAAATGCACATTTTTGTTCCTGGCTAAATTCTAAAAACGCTATAGCTAGCTGGCCCGCGCCGAGACGCGTCTCCAGACGCCTCAAACGTGCGTCTGGCTCGCATAGAACTGCAAAAAATTGCACATTTTTGTTCCTGGGTAAATTCTAGAAACGCTATAGCTAGCTGGCCCGCGCCGAGACGCGTCTCCAGACGCCTCAAACGTGCGTCTGGCTCGCATAGTACTGCAAAAAATTGCACATTTTTGTTCCTGGCTAAATTCTAAAAACGCTATAACTAGCTGGCACGCGCCGAGACGCGTCTCCAGACGCCTCAAACGTGCGTCTGGCTCGCATAGAACTGCAAAAAATTGCACATTTTTGTTCCTGGCTAAATTCTAAAAACGCTATAGCTAGCTGGCCCGCGCCGAGACGCGTCTCCAGACGCCTCAAACGTGCGTCTGGCTCGCATAGAACTGCAAAAAATTGCACATTTTTGTTCCTGGCTAAATTCTAAAATCGCTATAGCTAGCTGGCCCGCGCCGAGACGCGTCTCCAGACGCCTCAAACGTGCGTCTGGCTCGCATAGAACTGCAAAAAAATGCACATTTTTGTTCCTGGCTAAATTCTAAAAACGCTATAGCTAGCTGGCCCGCGCCGAGACTCGTCTCCAGACGCCTCAAACGTGCGTCTGGCCCGCATAGAACTGCAAAAAATTGCACATTTTTGTTCCTGGCTAAATTCTAAAAACGCTATAGCTAGCTGGCACGCGTCGAGACGCGTCTCCAGACGCCTCAAACGTGCGTCTGGCTCGCATAGAACTGCAAAAAATTGCACATTTTTGTTCCTGGCTAAATTCTAAAAACGCTATAGCTAGCTGGCCCGCGCCGAGACGCGTCTCCAGACGCCTCAAACGTGCGTCTGGCTCGCATAGAACTGCAAAAAAATGCACATTTTTGTTCCTGGCTAAATTCTAAAAACGCTATAGCTAGCTGGCACGCGTCGAGACGCGTCTCCAGACGCCTCAAACGTGCGTCTGGCTCGCATAGAACTGCAAAAAATTGCACATTTTTGTTCCTGGCTAAATTCTAAAAACGCTATAGCTAGCTGGCCCGCGCCGAGACGCGTCTCCAGACGCCTCAAACGTGCGTCTGGCTCGTATAGAACTGCAAATGATTGCGCATTTTTGTTCGTGGCTAAATTCTAAAATCGCTATAGCTAGCTGGCCCGCGCCGAGACGCGTCTCCAGACGCCTCAAACGTGCGTCTGGCTCGCATAGAACTGCAAAATAATACACATTTTTGTTCCTGGCTAAATTCTAAAAACGCTATAGCTAGCTGGCCCGCGCCGAGACGCGTCTCCAGACGCCTCAAACGTGCGTCTGGCTCGCATAGAACTGCAAAATATTGCACATTTTTGTTCCTGGCTAAATTCTAAAAACGCTATAGATAGCTGGCCCGCGCCGAGACGCGTCTCCAGACGCCTCAAACGTGCGTCTGGCTCGCATAGAACTGCAAAAAATTGCACATTTTTGTTCGTGGCTAAATTCTAAAAACGCTATAGCTAGCTGGCCCGCGCCGAGACGCGTCTCCAGACGCCTCAAACGTGTCAGTCACAAGTCGGTTCTTTATTAACGCAGTGTTTCTTAACGTGACCGAACTGTTGACAATGTAAGCACCGAACGACTTCAACATCGTCAATAAAGCGGCAGGTAGCCCAATCAATAAATAATTTATCCTTGGTAGAAACTAAGTGTTGACGTACTGCGGAATCTAACTCGATGCCTATCCACTTACGACCGTTGCCTAACGAGCGCCTACGGATAATTTTAGTAGACTTAATAAAGTCATCCTCTTTCATTTGAAGCTCATCTTTAATATTTTGGCGGTATAGCGCGATCAGAAAAGCGCCATCATCCATTGAAGATGGTACATCCTTAACTAATACTCGAGGGCGTCTACCTTTTGGTTTTTCTAGTCGTTAACCAGCGGCCTTAATTGCGTCCACGGATTCCAATTTTTTAAGCTGATGTTCACTAGCGACACGTAGAACAACACCTGATTTCGCGGTTTTTTTCACGCCTACAATTTGAAAACCGTCATCACAGGGCTTAATTGCTTTCATAAGCGCTTGTTTTGTCGCGGACGAAGTGCTATAATCAGCTGATCGAGCTGCGGTCGGATAAGCCACCACACACGGCAATGGTGGACGGGATTCCATAATTGCTGGAGCTACTTTTGGCAAGCGTAGTTTCAACGAGTCCGCATACGAAATTTTACAATTGTTATTATTATTATTGACAGGATTGGGATTGACATAGTTATTCGACTTGATTTTTTCTAATTCGCGTTCCGTATTGGCTAACTTCGTTTCGTTGCATGATGATTTTATGGCCAGCATAGAAACGATGGCCGTGACACGCTGTGTCATATCCATAATGGCAGATTTATTTGCTACGTTAATGCGAGAGCCCTGATCATTGACTAAGTCGTTAATTTTTGACAGGTAGGCTGACGCCTCGGAAACTAAGTCGCAGTAATCGGTATTGCTCACATTACTGATATTTAAAATCGGCGAGGATTTTTCCACGGTTTCGAAAGTTGGATGAACCCGTTTTGACCTATCATCGGGCGAAATGTATGATGGAGACATTTCGCTGAACAAGCGTTTCGAATTAGCGGAGGTCGCCACGGGCGACCTTTGGGTTTTTGTATTTCGACGAAATATATCTCCGCCACGATCTGGAGGGTCATCATTTGTTGACATCATGAATTACTTTATAACAACACGGATGAATTAAAAATATCAAAAGAACTAAACAAATAGATATCAATCGATTAAGTTATTTCGCGTTACCCACACACAAGAAAAATAAATTCACTTACCGAAAGCTGGAGAAATTGACTAATTACCTGTAAATAAATGAACAGACACTTTGAAAAACTTACAAAACACGCACTTACTACACTATAGCACCGCTAGGAACAATTCACAAGCCTTAAAATAAACACACAACGCGAATTCCGAATTTACAATACGCAGCGATATAATAAACACCGCAGTGCGCGCGAGTGGGGAGGGAACGCTATAGCTAGCTGGCCCGCGCCGAGACGCGTCTCCAGACGCCTCAAACGTGCGTCTGGCTCGCATAGAACTGCAAAAAATTGCACATTTTTGTTCCTGGCTAAATTCTAAAAACGCTATAGCTAGCTGGCCCGCGCCGAGACGCGTCTCCAGACGCCTCAAACGTGCGTCTGGCTCGCATAGAACTGCAAAAAATTGCACATTTTTGTTCGTGGCTAAATTGGATGCGTAGTACGAATGCAGCTTCTACGATCAAAGTTTTTAGAAGTATACTCGCACGTTTTGGTTTACCGTCGCAGCTCGTGACCGACAACGGGCCGCCATTCAGTTCACTAGATTTTAAGGATTATTGTAAAAACAATTGCATTAAACACACAACTTCGGCTCCTTATCGGCCTCAGGGTAATGGCGCGGCGGAAAACGCGGTGAAAACGATTAAAAAAGCAATTAAAAGAGCAATATACGAAGGTCAAGATGTAAACACCGCCCTTAGTAGATTTCTCTTCCAATATCGCAACTGTGATCACGCGACTACGGGAGTGTCCCCGGCAGTGGCGCTTCTGGGGAGGCGCCTGCGCAGCCGATTGGACGCACTGCTGCCAGACGTGGCGGCCGTAGTACGAGCCAAACAAGAGCGACAGGTTGCCCACGCCCCAGGGTCGGATAGGGAACTCCAGGTGGGAGACGCAGTGATGGCTCGCGATTATACCGCGAGGGGGGATAAGTGGACGGAAGCCACTGTTATTAAAAAGACTGGTCCTGTCTCGTATAAAGTCAGTATTGGTAACGGGGTTGAATGGCGTAGACATGCGGACCAAATCATTTCAACCTGCAGTAAAAATAGGTACTCATTATCGCGAATGAGTGGCGTGACGAGGGCCGAAGAGATGAGTCCGAATAAGACAAGCAAACCGAGCGTCGATAGCGGAGCCGAAGGTGACCTCTTTGAAGACGCATCCAGTGGTGGCAGTGAAACTAAGGTCACGACACCGGAAGCGCCTAAATCGCCAGAACAACCCCAAAGGTTGTTACCAAATCACGGGCGCGAGCCGTCGCGATCACCAACACCCCTGGGTGCGTCTGCTCGGGCCTTACGAGCGCTTAATCGTGCTAAACGAACTTTCTTAAATTTTGTTCATTAGTTCATTAAGTTTCATTGTTGAAATGTGTCTGTGGACTTGGTGAGGAGAAGTGTAACGATCTGTCGGTACATTGATATAATATTATATTGTCATGGTGGTGGGTAACTTAGTTTTAGTTTGCAATAAACCAGTCAGTCGTTTACCCACGCCTTTCATTGACGTTCCGTTTAAGAAGATATTACTCTGAAGGGTCTTAGGACCGGACCAGAAGATGTTACTCTGAAGGGTCTTAGGACCGGACCAGAAGATTATTACTCTGAAGGGTCGTAGGACCGGACCAGACCATGAGATAAGATTTTAATGTCAGGATGAACGAACAGTAAAATTGTGGTTCTCATTAAAGATACCTAAGTGCTTCTAAAGTGCGCGTCCGAGGACGTACGCACGTCAGAATGGCCGTGACGGCGCTACGTCATCGTACGGTTGTACACAGCACGTGCACCGGACCGATCAGGCGATGTCGCCATCCCCACCTCCCTCACTACTCGACTTGTTTGTGCTCGGACTTAAAAGGAGACATTCACATTCAGACAGATCGGGGCATTCTATTCTAGACCTCGGTCCGATACACGTGTTGTCATAGCGCCTAGATTTGCTAATATCGTGTTAAAACCTTTTAGTTAATAATTATGATATGATAATTAATTGAGTTCACAGTTATTATAAATTAAGTGAGTTAATCGAATAAAATTGATTAATAAGTAAACTACCTACTTTTTACTTTAAAATATCCAATCCTGATAATACGCCTATACATGCTATTTACGCTGTAAAAATGTGCGAAATTAAATTCGCGTTAACTTCATTTTACGATGGTTTTTAAAAAATTAAAAGACGTAGGATCCTAGATAAATACTGTCTAAATCCGAATATCAGCATAAAATAGTGGAAATATGTTCAAGCTGCAAATGATTTTGGTATTACGTTTGTATGTACAATTCATACATCGCCGAAACCTTAAGCGTTTGCTCACGTGTTAAAGAAAATGTGGGAACACATTGTTTATAAATTTGCGTGTCATTTTTATGATTTGTAGGTTCCGGCAGACACGAAACCGAAACCTTATTTAATTTAAATTATCGGAATTATTAATATCTACTTGATGCACATTAGAGCGATTATCGCTGTTGTTCGGTGCACTTGCACTTGGTGGTGTAGAATTACTAGCCTGTGAGTTCTTTGCCTTAAGTTTCCAACACTCGTTTATCAAATGACCGCGTTTTTTGCAGTATTTGCATGATTTCTCGGGGTCAAACTTGGAAGTATTATGAGAACTGTTTGATGAATTTACATGATGCACATTTGGAGAAGACCGTATATTTTTATAACATTCGGATGCGGTATGACCAATTTTGTTGCAATGTGTGCATTGTTTATTAGAACGCGTGGTTAATTTAGACAAATTAAATATTTTCTCCTCTTCAATGGCATGCGTTATTGCTTCGGATAATGATTTAGGATTCCTACACCGTACTATATGCGAAAAATTGGAGTTCAACCCTAACAAGAAAGTATTGAGGGCGAGATCTTCCATAGCGGCTAATCGACCTAAAAGTTCTTTATCATTATCGCAGCTGTAATGGATGTCGGATTGCAATCTTGTTAAACATGATTCAATACGCACAGCATACTGCATCGCGTCTTCAGAAGGCAATTGCTTGCATTGTTGTAAGTTAACTAATAAATGTTTGGAGTGTTTTTTCTCCCCAAAAGTAGTTTTAAGGAACTGTTTGATATCAGCCCAATCGTCAAATTTCTTTAAGCAAGCTGCTAACTGAACTTTGCCTTCTAATTGCGAGATGATGTATTTACATAAAAAGTTCTGTTGTTCTGTAGTTGCTAAGGATATCGCACTCTCGCAGTTTGTTAAAAATGCGGGTAAATACTCGCGATCCCCGTTATAGGGTTTAATGAATTTAGTGAGAACATTGAGGGTGATTTTGTCCGACATTTTAGTTTTATGTTTTACTGAAATGTTCTCTGATTCTGAACTGGATGAAGATGCGATTACCTCTCATTTTTCTTTCTTTAGAGTAATTAAAATAACAATATGATTATTGTTTAGAGCACTTACAGAACACCAGATAAAAACAAAGCGTGCACAATAAAACTTCTAAATTATTTTTGTTTTAAAAGAAAGTACGAGTGATTTGAATATTTGGGAAACGGCACTTCACTTCACTAAAACACTTTTATGATATTTAAAAAAACTCACATTAGCAGATGTACAGCAGTCACACACGTGAACATTCTGGAAAGGTGACGTCACGAAGCACGCGGCGCCAGCGCCTGGCGACCCAGAGAGTCGTATTGCAGGCAGCTCTTGCATGTGGTGCGCTCAGAACACGTGGCTGATGATGGATGGAGAGACAGCCACAAATCCCATACGTGAGATGTTGATGCAGTGCAGAGGTCCTGTGTTGACCTGGTGATGCGGGCTCACACTCGAAAGTGGAGGCTGACCGTCGACCACGTGGTAGCAGATGTGTTCAGGGGTGATGCGGGCTCACGCTACACAGCGGAGGCTTATCGTCGATCACAGCAGCAGCAGCGCGGACTTAAGCGTTTTTAGGAAGCCTAAGATTTACCGTCGACCACGACACAAAGGACTTTCGACCACGGAGCAAACAAATAATGGTGCAGACACGTGGAAATATTCGCGACGCCTACACCTAATGGATCCCAGTACTTATCGATTTTCTTGGGATCCCACTTCTGACACCAGTTTGTTAGGATGGCGCTCCGTGGGTCCTTTTTAACAAAACTGGCCAAGTGTGAGTCGGACTCGCGTGCAAAGGGTTCCGAACGAATTTATTTTTTTTAACATGTTATATTAACACTACAGACTTCTAATAGAATCTAATTTTCCTGTAATCTTTAGGTAAAGATCTATTATTTCCATTTTTTTTCAAAATTTTAGGCTCAGTAGTTTCGGAGATAAGGGGGGGGGGAATGGTCATTTTTCGTCTAATTTCTTGAATAATCATTTATTTTAAAATTATGAAAAAAATATAATTAAAATCCTCACAGTAAGCCCTTTCATTTGATATGTCACACGATATTGTGCAAAAAACTTTTTTTTTTAATTTTCTTGTTTGACCCCCATACTAAAAATTTAATAATTTTCGTAACGCATCCGTGTTTGGGTCATAGAAGTCCATATGTGTACAAAATTTCAACAGAATCGGTCCAGTGGATCCGGAGAAAACTGGCTGTGACAGACGGACAGACAGACAGACACCCGAGTGATCCTATAAGGGTTCCTTTTTTTTTCGGAACCCTAAAAACACTTTGTTACTGCTAAAAGAATATTTAATTAAATGAGGTTTCACTAGGACACACTGGTTACACAACAACTGAACTCTCGACACGGAATGTACAATTTGTACTGCGAAATGGCTATGACTGTCTGTCTGAGCACACGGAAATGCCCTTTTATAATATTGGTATCAATATGGAAGCGGCGGGGTTTTTATCATAGTCAGCATTTGATGCATTACAAAGTCCGTTTATAACAGTACGTGCTGGATTCCCATGCGATGCATCAGCTTGTTGAATAGTTCGGACTCGAACTGTCTGCCTTGATCTGTTGTTATGGTCGCGGGGCAACCAAATCTTGCAATCCATGTTTCGTACAACGTATTTGCAACTTTTTCAGCCGTTATGTCCTCGATTGGCTGGGCTTCTGGCCACTTCGTTGCTCGGTCGATCATCGTAAGTATATAACGACAGTTGTTTGACGTTGATAGGGGTCCGACCAAGTCGATGTGTAAATGGCTTAGACGGTCTACTGGCATGAAGCTGGATACTGGTGCCTTGGTGTGGCGATGTACTTTCACTCGCTGGCATTGGTCGCAAGCTCTTGCCCAGTCTGTGACATCTTTCTTCATAGTCAACCAGAAATAACGTGAAGTGATTAATCTTCTCGTCGCTCTTACGCCGGGGTGATTAAGGTCGTGTATCGCTTGGTAAGCTTGCTTCCTGTATTGTGGCGGTAGGAACGGTCGAGGGCATTTTGTTGACATCTCGCATATGATTTGTGTAGCTGAACCAGGCATGGCTATTCACTTGAATGTGAAACGGTCGCTTTTCATAAGTTGCTTGAGTTCTTCATCTTGCTTTTGAGACTTTGCTAACTCGTCGTAATTTATCGGGGTCGGACATGAGATTGTATCCACTCGGGACATGGCGTCGGCGACACAGTTATCTTTGCCCGATACGTGCTTGATGTCGGTGACAAACTGGCTGATATATTCTAAGTATCTTGTTCGCCTCGGAGTTTCATCTTTGAAGTTCGCTCGCAGTGCAGTGGTGAGAGGTTTGTGGTCCGTCAATACAGTGACGTCACGGCCTTCTATGGTCCGGCGAAAGTGACGTACTGCCATGTATATCGCTGTGAGCTCTCTGTCATACGTGCTGTACTTTCTTTGAGCGTCGTTAAACTTCTTGGAAAAAAATCCGAGCGATCTCCAACGGCCTTGAATTTTTTGTTGAAGTACCCCCCCAGCGCAGTTGTCGCTTGCATCGGTCATGAGCATGAAAGGTAATGTTGACGATGGGTAAGACAACAATACGGCGCTGCCGATGTCTTCTTTGCATTTTTCAAACGCCTGAATTGCTGTGTCGCTCCACGTAATTATCGTCTTGTCGTTTTTCTTCGAGTCTTTCAGGTAAACATTGAGCTCTTTTTGATATTCGGCGGCGTGTGGGATATTCTCACGATAAAAGTTTATCATCCCCAGGAATCGTCGTAATTGTTGGACTGTTTCTGGGCGAGGGTAAGTTTTGATGGCTTCGACCTTCTCGTCTGTTGGTTTAATTCCTTCGGAGGTTATAGTGTAGCCCAAAAAGTTGGAGTGTTTGTTGGCCAAATGTACACTTAGCTACATTGAGTTGTAACCCATGGTCGTTGAGCCTTCTGAATACTTCTTCTAGTTCTCTTCTGTGCTGTTCTTTCGTTTCAGAAGCCAAAAGGATGTCGTCGACGAATGGGAAAACAGGGAGTCCCCGTAGAACGTTGTCGATATGTCGTTGGAACGTTTGCCCAGCGTTGCGCAAACCGAAGCACATCCTCGGGAATTCGAATAACCCGAATGGTGTGATGACGGCAGTCTTCTGTATATCCTCGTCGCGAGTCCTCACTTGATAATATGCCTTTTTCATGTCGATTATGGAAAAGTACTTCTTCCCCAGCAGGTTGTAGGTGAAATCGTGCAGTCTTGGGATAGGGTACCGGTCTATCGCGCAGAAGGAGGCTGCGGAAAGGGAGAGGGAGATCTCGACCTCCCTCCCGGCCCGCAGCAGACGCACCGGGCGTCGGAGGAGGGCATACGCTGCCCTCTTCCGGCCCCCCTAACTGGGTCCAGGGGCGGCGGACTTGGGGACGTCCGTCGTCGCCCCCCATTCATCTGGACCCGAGGTGGCGGCGCGTGGTGTTCCCGTGCGCCCCTCTTTGACGTCGCGGGGGGAGTCAAACACCTCACTCCCCCCGCTGACCCGAGGTGGCCCGCAGAGGCGGGCCGGCACCAGCCGGGGATCACGGAAGTCGCAAGTTCTCGCGATCCCCGGCGTAGTGAGAGATGGAACACCGGGGTGGTTTTAGTCAGTAAGAGTCTGACAGACCCCTCCGCCCGCCCCAGGGCGGAGGACATCCATGAGGATTTCCCCCCGTTAAAAAAAAAAAAAAAAAAAAAAAAAGGGTACCGGTCTGGCACGGTTACTGCATTGAGACGACGGTAATCACCACAGACTCTGAACTTGCCATCCTTCTTGAGAACAAGGTGTATTGGGCTGGCCCAGGGACTCTTCGACGGTCGACAAATTCCTTGCTCAATCATCGCATCAAATTCTGCCTTGGCTGCCTTGTACTTGTGCGGTGGCAGCGGTCGTGATTTCGCATATAATGGCGGGCCGGTAGTCTGTATGTGGTGTTCCACTTCGCTGTGACAGAGCTTCAAGTGCGGTCGTGTGATGTCTAGGGCTTGCAAATATTCGACAATTTTGCAATTCGAATATTCGATATTTTTTTGGGCTATTTTCGAATAATTCGAAAATTGTTCGAATATTAAATAAAAAAATAAGTTTTATAGAAATCTTGTCATTTAATTTCTAAATAGTCTTTATTCAATTCAAACAGTGTTAAAAAACAATTAAAATAACATTTTTTTTTTCTTTTAAAAGAACACAAAGGATTAAAATAGGTGTTAGCTGTTCTAATCCTTCGTGTTGAACTGCAAATAATCAACTACTTTCTTCAATTAAAATAGCTAACACAATCAATCAAAATCAACGTATGTTTTTGGAAGAATAAATAATGGTCAACTTAATATTGTACTGATGATATCAAAACACCACAAAGCAAAAATTTGAAACAAACGCTTAAAATGTTTTAAAATAAACAAATTTTCTCAAATAAACTAATATTCTGGACATAAACAAAACGCAGTCTTATACAATCAGTTAAGTATGAGTATTGTAATCCTATCCTACTAATAGTATAAATGTGAAAGTTTGTAAGAATGTATGGATGTATGTTTGTTATTCTTTCACGCAAAAACGGCTGGGCCGATTTGGTTGAAATTTGGTAGGTATGTAGATAGGTAATACCCTGGATTAACACATACGCTACCTTCTGCGGGCGAAGCCGCGGGCGGAAGCTAGTAATATAATAAAATCAAACAAAAAATAACAAGTAACGCAATTAAAGCTTCGATGCAAAATCGGTTTCTTTCTTAATGTTAAATTAGAAATTGTCATTAACAATGTGTGAATTTGGTAATTTAACATTAAATCTTAGTTTTATAACAAAAATAATAAATCACGATATCAGATCAGATCAGACCTAAGTAGCACGTAAGTAAAGGCACTGTAATTTTTTGTACATGTAGTGTAAAAAATTACAGTACCTTTTTAATCCTATCCGTATCATATACTTTTGGCGTGTTCAACGTTTTCCCTGGAAGTAGGACCTAAGGAAACTTAGAGCATCCATGGATTCATCGTTTAAGGCACATCTTAGATGGTTGCAAATGTATTTGCTGGAAGAAAACACCCTTTCACACTCTACACTTGTAGGTGTACAAATGGCGGACAAATGCACTAAGGCGAACCACCCCCACACGCCGCATTGCGCGCCGGCCGCATCTTCCGAATGTTCCCGATCGTTTCCGAATGCTATCGTAACACTCGCGCGTCGAACGACGTTACATTGTTTGGACGGCGTGCATGAACGTTTAATTTTATGTGCACGTCTGATTGCTGTTTTGTTTTTGGTCGAATATTCGAATATCATAGATTTTCTATTCGAATATTTGAAACAGTTGATTATTCGAATTATTCGAATATTCGAATGTAAGCCCTAGTGATGTCTGGGTACTTTGCGAGCAGATCGTGGTATGGCTGCTGGTCATCTACGGAGTTAATGCTGGAGTCTGAAGTTGACGTTAGGTAACCGACAACGGATAGGCCTGTTTTCTTGTCGATTAACCTTCGTCCGTGTATATTGTAGGGCACACCACTAGGGCTTCTGGAACGCCCTCGGAATCGATTCAATAAAACAGCCTTTAAGCGATTTAAGTGATTATTATATTGAGCTGGTGCTCTCAAGAAAAACTTTTACAGAACTGTCTTAAAAACAAATCAATCATTTTTATGTCAATATTTAAACCTATTCTAAATTCCTAATTCTTCTAAAGCTTTTTTAATTATTAAATTGACGGAGGTTCCCGGAGGGTGAGCCATCCAAGGAGGATGTATCACATGAGCTACGCCCTCACGAATAGAAGATACTAGGAAAGTCTTCCTGTAATCTTTTATTCCAAGCTTTGGAAGAGTTAAGCACCTACCTATCCCTAACCAGGAGTTCCTGCCTATGGGGGGAATATTCGCTGCCAGGGGGGCATATGCTTCTTTAGCACACCGCCAAACGTAAACAAAATGATGTGACAAATCACATCCATCCAGAAGGGATTGACCTCTCGAAAGCTACCCTAACTAGTCTACGCGGCAGCCAGACGGTTAAGAAGCGAAGGTCTATTCTGTCAAAGAATTAACTCCTAACATCGAACTCACTCCAGTAATCAAAGTCTGTTAGAAAATATATGAATTGAAACTATTTGCCTCCATCGAACAGCTCAACCAATGGTGACAACTTGCCACCCCTTGCGAAGGCTATGCCCCGTATGCAAAGTTGGTATCACCGCCCATGGAGTCCTTCAATCGCGTTATAGTGAACGCTGAAACCTTAATACAAATATAAAACTGGAATAACTTCAGCCTAGCTAAATATCGTTATTACTCGCGACCTTCTCTTCTCCACCCGGCAGCATCATCGAAGTAGTCTATCATCATCCGTATTCCAACATCACATGAAAAAGAAAAACCGATTAATAAACTATTCAACATACTAAACTAAAATTATGTTTTGTTTACATAAATATGACATAAATGATTATAGTATTGACATTTGATTTGACATCTTGCTTTTTCCTACCATAGATCCGTTTTTTTTTTTTAAATTCTTACGTAAAATGGTTTCAACCTATTCACATGGACAATATCTCTGAATCTCCTGTTGTTAGGTTTACTTATCACATAATTTACTTCTGAAACCCGCCTAATAATTTTGTATGGACCTTTATACAACCTACAAAGTTTCGTGCTTCTACCTATAGGTATGTCGCCTAGGAGTATAAACCATTACCAATTGATTTACTACAAAATTCCTGACTTTCGCCTTCTTATCATAAATAGCTTTCTGTCGGACCTGCGCCTTTTTTATATTATCTATGGCACAACGTGACAGCTGACTTTTCAGACTATGACAGGCCTGGTCAACTTTGTTCTACGAATTTGAGACATACCTACAGGGGATAGAAAAAATGTTACCTCAAAAATAGCAATGAATGTATTTAACTATTGGTAGAAAATAATTATCGACAGTAAAATTATTTACAGAGAATTATAGACTTTCTTTAAAGTATTATCACTTAATCTAGCAAAACACATCCAAATGACTCCGTATTAGTTACTTACAATGGTTGATAATGAAAAATAATTTTAAGTTTAGATTTTATAGTAGTAACTTTATTAAATTCATGGGCAACCCAACAAAATATGGCGTAATTTTTTGTGCTTATTCTTATTTTTGTGTAATTCTGTTAAATTGGTTTAAATTGATGCATGAGTATATTTAAAAATGTACGTAATATGTATCACCGGCAATGTGTAGCATTTCGACATATAAAATGTTCAAGAATTGCTTTCCGGCTTGGAATAATATTATACCTTCCGTAAGTACCTGGTACCTACTTACTTCAAAGTTGTTTTATTTTAAATATATAGAATGCTGAAACACATAGGTAATTGTAATTCTTAGTGATAAAATATGTTATTGAGCAATATGCAGTAGATTAGAGATTATTTCATGGAAACCTGTTACTGAGTTAACCTAACTTTGGCCATGTAATGTTGGGGTTCCTACAAGATGATTTCAAGAAAACAACTACATCTGTTAAGTATTTAATGACTGCTAGGGTCTCAACTTACTTGATAATAGTCTAGGTGAGTAAAATAAATGGCTCCAGTAAGCATATCTAAATTTCATTAATATTTGGTAAAGGAAATTTATCGTCATAAATAACCTCGTTTAATTTCCTATAATCTACAACTTTCTTACTTATTGGATTGGACTGGACCATTCACTATTTTACTCTTCTATTATTTAATTTTCTAACTTGCTTGGCTATTTCTGGTTTTAGTCCCTGTGGTAACCTATACAGTGTAATGTAAATTATCTTCTTCTAAATGAAAAACATCAGAATACTTTGCACAAATTGCTTCCATTGGATTATTTTTATTCTCCGTCTAAATTATTTACATTTAATTCAGACAGCTAAGTTTTAATCCTAGTAATGTCGATATTGGTCTTATTAAATTGAAAAATATTATAGTCTCCCAAATTTATCAAATCTGGTAAAAAGATGGCAAGCATACTTCCTTGACCCTAACATTAAGGATCTTGACCAAAATTCTATTATTACTTACCTTTGCTATTGCTTTTGATATAAACACATCATTCGCTAACTCTCTACTACACACTGCAACTTCTCCATTTACATTCTCATTCGCAAAAATAAAATGAATTGATTCCGAATGTTGGAATTATTATTGCATTTTTCATCCTATCATGTTCATCTACGAAATAAAGATAATGTTGTTTATTTTTGTTTAAGAGTGTTAAACTATTTGAATCTATATCTATATTTGCTCGAATTTTTTATAAAAAGTCCAACCCGCCCAAATCCATTCGGCTATTGCAGTGTGATTGAGTACCAGATATCTAAACATTATATAATTAAGTTATATTGAAAAGTCAGTAAATTTGAGCACTACATTGCATATAACTACAGACCACTCATTATTTATTACCAAACCAAGATTTTTTTATGTTTGGTGAACATCTTGTAACAAGTTTTTAATTTTCATGTTTTAGCATTGCCGTTGCACCGGTTTTCAAATCCAAACAATCCTGCTCAGTTAGAATGTTTTCAAACTTGGGTTATGAAAATTAAAGGAGAAGATAATGAATTCATACATGAGGACAGAAAAGTATGTCAAACATTTTGAAGATGTTTACAAATATCCAAATATGAAACACTGCAGTGGCAATACTGGCTGTTGTTTATTGATGGAAAAAAGTAAAGGTGAATAATCTAACCAGGTTAGGTAAGGTGAGTAGTCAAAAGTTCTTTGAAATTGATTCATGATGATAACGGCTTCCTAAGAATAAATTATTTTATCCCATATGGTAAAGTTCTTCATTCCAATTAAAAATCATCCTACTTTCAGGTGTGCAAGTTGGTGAGTGCAGGCAAATTGAATTACCATCTACACCAATTCAAATGACGACAGCTTCCTTTACTAAACCGTGGACACAGATTTATCTTCGAGTTCAGGTAAATAATACATTACATAAAATAATAATCCTTACTTCCTTACTTAATATTATAAATGCGAAAGTAACTCTGTCTGTCAGTCTATCTGTCTGTCTGTCTGTCGCGCTTTCACACCAAAACTACTGAACCGATTTAAATGAAATTTGGTACTAATTTGTAACTTTATTAGTTGTTATCTATGTATCATGTATGTATTGTGTATGTGTGTGTTGTGTATGTATTACGTGTGGTGTGTATGTATGTGTTGTGTATGTATGTGTTGTGTATGTATGTGTTGTGTATGTACTGTGTATGTGTGTTGTTTATGTACTGTGTATGTGTTTGTTGTTTATGTACTGTGTATGTGTGTGTAGTGTACGTGTATGTCGTGTACGTTTTGTATGTTATGTACTGTGTTTGTGAGTGTTGTGTATGTGGTGTACGTGTGTGTTGTGTATGTGGTGTATGTGTGCGTTGTGTATGTGGTGTATGTGTGTTGTGTACGTGGTTGTGTTGCGTATGTGTGAGTGTTGGGTATGTGTGTGTCACGTACGTGTGTGTTGTGAATGTGTGTGTGTGTTGTGTGTGAGTTGAGTATGTGTGTTTTGAGTTTGTTCGCGGTTTGAGTTTGTTCGCGGTTTGAGTTTGTTCGTGGTTTGAGTATGTTTGTGGGTTGAGTATGTGTGTGTGTTGTGTAAGCGTCTGTGTTGTATATGTGTGTGTTGTGTATGTGTGTGTGTTGTACAAGCGTGTGTGTTGTATATGTGTGTGTTGTGTATGTATGTGTTGAGTGTTTACTGTGTATGTGTGTCTTGTGTATGTGTTGAGTATGTGTTTGGTTTGAGTATGTTCGTGGCTTGAGTACGTTTGTGGGTTGAGTATGTGTGTGTGTTGTGTAAGCGTGTGTGTAGTATATGCGTTGTGTATGTGTGCGTGTTGTGTATGTATAATTGTTTGACGTGTATGTGTGTGTTGTTTATGTATTTTGTTTGTGTGTAGTGTGTGTGTTGAGTATGTGGTTGTGTTGTCTGTTATGTTTATGTGTTCTATGTATGTGTTGTGCATGTGTGAGTTGTGTGTATGTGTTTGTTGTGAATGCGTGTGTGTTGTGTATGTAAGTGTGTCTGACGTTTAAGTAGTGTTGTGTATGTGTGTGTGTTGCGTATGTGGTTTTGTTGTTTGTGTTGTGTTTCTGTGTGTTGTGAATGCTTGTGTTGTGTGTGTTGTGTGTGTTTTGTGTATGTGTGTAGAGAATGTGAGGAATGTGTGTGTGTTGTGTATGTGCTGCGCATGTGTGTGTGTTGTGTATGAGTGTGTGTTTTGTGTGTGTATGTGTTTAAGTTAGGTTTGTTCTTGGTATAAATTCATCCCAACTACAGAACCCTTCATTGTGCTTGGTCCAACACGCACTTGGCCGGTTTTTTATAACCCAATGTTTGATTTGTGTTTATTATGTTCTTACAGTCATGAATATTGAACTGACATCTACTTCAGTTCAAATAAAGGCAGCATTCTCTACCAGACAAGTTCAAATTGACATAGATATATCTTTACAGTCAGGTAAATATAATACAGTCGGCCAGAGATAGTGCTCATTTTGCTGATAGATTTTGTGCAGTTAGTAATCTAAACACAATACAAAGTTTAATTTTGTTTTTCTTATGTGATTACAGTAATGAATATTGAAATGACATCTACTTTAATTCAAATGGAAACTGCCATCTCTGGTAACTAATCTGGCAGAGACCAGTTGAAATAAACACAGACATATCTTCGACTCCAGGTAAATAAAAAACAAAATAATTATTAAATACTAGCCCTTCGCCCGTGACTTCGTTCGCGCGGGTTTAGTAGGTACTCCTCGAACTTCATCTCCTATACCTCCCTCTTTATAAGATAATGTGTAAATCTATATCTATACTTCTATACTAATATATAAAGCTGAAGAGTTTGTTTGCTTGAACGCGCTAATCCCAGGAACTACTGATCCGATTAGAATAATTATTTCAGTGTTAGATAGCTCATTTACAGAGGAAGGCTATATATCATCACGCTAAGACCAATAAGAGCGGAGCAGACGAAGTTGCGCGGGTCAACTAGTTACCTACAAATAGACAAAACAGGGCAGTTCGCTCTAACCACAACATTTATAGGGTTCCGAACATCCCTAAAAAACGGATCCTTTATAGGATCACTCGTCTGTCTGTCTGTCTGTCCGTCCGTCTGTGTGACATATCAAATGAAAGGTAATTACTGTGAGGGTTTTAATTATATTTTTTTCATAATTTTAAAATAAACAATTTTGAAGTTATTCAAGAATTTGAACCAAATTTACCATTTTAGGCTCGGTCGTTTCGGAAAACGACTGAGCCTAAATATGAAAAAAAAGAAAATAGAGAATTCTATACCTAAAGATTACAAGAAAACCTATAAGGGAGTCTGTATTGTCAAAATAACATATTAAAAAACTGGCCAAGTGCGAGTCGGACTCGCGTGCAAAGGGTTCCGAACGAATTTAATTTTTTTAACATTTTATTTTAACACTACAGACTTCTAATAGGTTTTCCTGTAATCTTTAGGTAAAGATCTACTATCTCCATTTTTTTTTTCAAAATTTTAGCCTCAGTAGTTTCGGAGATAAGGGGGGGGAATGGTAATTTTTCATATAATTTCTTGAATAACTTCAAAATCATTTATTTTAAAATTATGAAAAAAAATATAATTAAAACACTCACAGTAAGCCCTCTCATTTGATGTCATACGATATTGTTCGAAAAACTTTTTTTTTAATTTTCTAGTTTGATCCCCAAAAGTGACCCCCATACTAAAAAAATAAGGATTTACGTAACGCGTCCGTGTTTGGGTCATAGAAGTCCATATGTGTACCAAATTTCAACAGAATCGGTCAAGTGGATCCGGAGAAAACTGGCTGTGACAGACGGACAGACAGACACCCGACTGATCCTATAAGGGTTCCGTTTTTTTTTTTCGAAACTCTAAAAAATGAAATTGTTTCAGAACCCTTTGCATGGGAGTCCGACTCGCACTTGGCCAGTTTTTCTTACTTAGAACATTTTATACCCGTGGTAACTTTTAAACGAAAGGTCAGGTTTGAATAATTTAAAGTGTAATATTCAGTACGAACATCTCAAGATTTTAGGTACATTATCATATGAATTAATGGATTTGTTTCTATTAATATTAGATAAAAACTATTGTTTTAATAGGTACACATATTAGTAGTAGTTAGTACCTACCTAACCACTTACTTGTTAGGGTTCCGTAAACCAACGGTAACCAACGGCCCTATTACTAAGCCTCCGTTGTCCGTCCGTCCGTCCATCTGTCTGTCAGCGGGCTGTATCTCAAGACCCGTAATAGGTAGAAAGTTGAAATTTTCACCGAGTATGTATTTATATTGCCGCTATAACAAGAAATAATAAAATTAAACTTAAAAATTAAAGGGGCTCCAATACAAGAAACGTGTTTTTTTCGTTTATAGTATTGTTACGCGCCAGAATTAATGTTGGGTACATGGCGGCATTTGCGTACTGCTAACGCCATCTAGTTTCAAGTAACGAAACATTTACGTGCTGCCATCTAGTATCGAGTAGCAGACACTTGCGTGCTGCTGGCGTCATCTAGTATCCAGTAGCAGGCATTTACGTGCTAGAACATTCTCGATGTTTAGACACCTGGTCGGTCGGGACCTGTGTGTGCCTGAACTTTCGAGAGGTTTCCATACAAGAGGGTTCTGGAAATGACTGTCGGTATATAAAGGGCGGACATCCGGCGACGGCAGTCAGTATTGAATTGGCGATACAAACGATAACTTCGAGAGTGATCTTCGACTGCGAATTATAGTGAAGTGAAGTGTTCAGTAGTGCGATTGTGTTTTATAATTAGTGTGTTTTAAAGTGATAATTAGTGTTGTGGATTAAAGTGTCAGTTTTGGCTGTTTAATCGGCTGTTTTTATTGTAACGAACCCTAAGCTCGTAACAATTGGTGTCAGAAGAGTGGATAGTCATGCCGATTCTGCCAAAGGACGACACGGAGGGTATCCGTACCCGTAGTCAACGCCAGCAGGAGACGGACCAGAGGCGTTTTGGTGGTGCAACGCCGCAGACGTCGGCAGGTCAGCTACCGACCATGGAGGCCGGCCCGTCCACAGCAGCTCCGGCATCATCAGCACCAGACTTTGCTGCTCTGATGATGATGCTGCAGGAGCAGGCTCGCCGACAAGAGGAACAAGCCCGCAGGCAGGAAGAGCAGGCCCGTCGCTTGGAAGAACAGCTGCAGCGCGACAAGGAGGAGCAGGCGCGCCGCCAGGAAGAACAGATGCTCCTCATGAAGGAACTTCACGCGTCCTTCGGGAAAGACATGAAGGAGGTGAAGGATAAGGTTGCTCAGCATGACAACCGCTTGTCAGACGCTGAAACCAGGATCAGCAAGTTTGATGACGTCATTGCGGATGTGAAGAAGGAGTTGGGCAACCTTAAACTTGGAGATGGAATTGCTACTTCAGCAGCCACTACACCTTCGCCACGTGGGTTCAAAGTGCCGCCGTTCGATGGGACGTCTTCTTGGTCGGCCTACAAGATTCAGTTTGAGGCTGTCATGAAGGCGAATGGGTGGAGTAAAAATCAGGCCATGACTGCCCTCACCCTAGGCCTGCGCGACCAGGCCTTAACTGTCCTGGAAGCTCTCGGTAAGGAGGTGACTTACGAGCAGCTGCTTGAGGCGTTGGAAGCCAGGTATGGCGACGCTCATCTGGAGCACGTGTTTCGTGCGCAGTTAAGGGATCGCGTGCAACGCAGCGGTGAGAACCTGCAGCAGTGGGCCCTTGAAGTGGAGAAGCTGGTGCGAAAAGCGTACCAGTCTGCACCAGCGATCATTGAAGGGAACCTGGTGCAGGCATTCATCGACGGCATTCGCGACCTGGAGGTTAGGGCTGCAGTGAGGCTTGGGCACCACGGGACGCTTAAGGACGCCTTGGCCCATGCACTGGAGGTGGAAGCTGTGCGGCAAGATCATCGTTCCCACCGCGTCAGGGAGGTTGCAGCGGTTACAGTTCGCGATCGCTTAAAAGGCTACAGCCCTAGGTGCTACGGCTGTGGTGAAAGGGGCCACCTTCGATCCAGTTGCCCTAAGCGAACTGCAGAAGGGGAAGGTAGCCGATCTTCAGAGGGCAGGGCGGCTAATAGCACCGCCCAGCAACAGCAGGGAAACGAGTAAAAGCCAGGACTGCGGGGCGGGTGCTGGCTGATGTTCAAGGAGCCCCAAGGATTTCGATCTCACAAACCCGTGACGGGAACAGCCTTATCATCAAGGGTGAGGTCAATGGGACACCATGTAAGCTGACGATAGACACTGGAGCTTCTCGCACGGTTGTCAGTTCCCAAATTATAAGTCGGTTCCTTGGGGACTCTGCATACAACCGAGAGCGTATAAATTTGGTAACAGCCACCGGTCAGCGCATACCCGTCCGAGGAGAAAGAGAGATGGAGTTGAAGCTAGGCAACAAAATCTACCTGCATAATGTTGTTGTGGCCGATATAATGGACGATTGCATCCTGGGCTTAGACTTTATGAGGAAGAATCGTTGTGAGATCGACGTTAATCAAGGAGTTATGAAATGTGGACAAGAGGAACTTTTCATGGAAGGGGCTTTACCTGGAAATGTGTACAACCTAAAGAAGATTGTTCTTCCTCCGAGATCGGAAACGGTTGTACCGGTTAGTCTTCCTCGGAATCCTGGGCAAACTCATCGTTGCGTACTCGTGGAAAGGGTAGACAATGACCTTCCATGGAAAGTGGCACGAACATTGGTCAGAGCCACCGACATCTCAGGAGTACGTGTGCTGAACCTTTGTGACAAGGAGCAGGTGATAGAAAAGGGCACACTGATGGGTACCTGCGAGGAAGTGGATTGGTTGCGTCGATGCCAATATCTATCAACTGGGACCCTCAGCAAGGATGCACAAACGAGAGTGACCACACTTTTAGAAGACTGTCGCAGCGCTCTGTCTCAAAATGAAATGGTCAAGGCGAAGAGGATGTTACTTAAGTACACCGATGTTTTCTCTTCGAACGATGCTGACATCGGGAAGACTGGCTTAGTTCAACACAAAATAAACACGGGAGAAGAATTGCCTATCCGTCAACGGCCAAGGAGATTACCGGTAGCACGTGAAAAGGAAGTGGAAACCATGATCGAGGGAATGGTGAAGGATGGTGTTATAGAACCTTCATCCAGTCCATGGTGTTCACCAGTAGTGCTGGTAAGGAAGAAGGACGGCAGCATGCGGTTTTGTGTTGATTATCGTCGTCTGAACGACGTGACGAAAAAAGACAGCTATCCCTTGCCAAGAATTGATGACACGCTGGACATGCTTACTGGAGTAAAGTGGTTTAGCACACTAGATCTAAAAAGTGGCTACTGGCAAGTAGAAATTGACCCGAAAGACAAGGAGAAAACTGCATTTTCGACAGGAAAGGGTCTATGGCAATTTAAAGTTATGCCGTTTGGATTGTGTAACGCTCCGGCAACGTTTGAAAGATTGATGGAACTGGTACTAACCGGGTTGATTGGTGATGCCTGCCTTGTCTACTTGGATGACATCATCATCGTAGGCCATACGTTTGAAGAACATCTTCAAAACCTGGAACGCGTGCTCATGAAGATCCAGAGTGCCAACCTCAAGTTGAGTCCGAAAAAGTGTTCATTTTTCAAACGGCAAGTTAGCTTTTTGGGTTTTGTTGTGTCGGAAGAAGGTATCCGCACGGATCCAGAGAAAATCGCCGCTGTCAAGGATTGGCCAATTCCAAAAGACAAGACGCAGGTCAGAGCATTTTTAGGTTTGTGCTCCTATTATCGGCGTTTTGTCAAGAACTTTGCAGATATAGCCAAACCCCTGCACAAGCTAACCGAGGAGAAGCGACATTTCTGTTGGGATGAAAGTTGCGACATCGCATTCCAGGAGCTAAAGGACCGTCTGTGCAAAACACCTATTCTGGGGTATCCTGATATCAATAAGGAATTTATAGTTGACACAGACGCAAGTGATATCGGACTTGGCGCTGTGTTATCTCAGCGACATGGCGATCAAGAGGTTGTGATTGCGTACTTCAGCAAGTCATTGTCGAAATCAGAGAGGAATTATTGTGTCACGAGACGGGAATTGCTTGCTGTGGTAAAGTCATTGCAACATTTTAGCAAATATCTGCTGGGACGGAAATTTCACCTACGAACTGACCATGCTGCACTGAAATGGCTATTGCAGTTCAAAAATCCAGAAGGACAAGTTGCGAGATGGATTGAACTACTGCAGGAATACGACTTTGTGGTCGAACATCGCAGCGGGAAATCTCATGGCAACGCAGATGCATTGTCAAGAAGACCTTGCCCTGAAGACTGCAAGCATTGTACTAGGCAAGAGGGTAAAGAAGTCATACCTGTGAGGATGCTCAAGACAGACCTCAGCAACGAGTGGAAGGAAAGCCTACAACATGCTCAGCACGAAGATCCAGACATCAAGCCGATTCTGGAGTGGATGAAGGCCAGTGCTCCTAAGCCCACGTGGAGTGATGTCTCAGCGATGAGTTCGATCACAAAAAGCTATTGGGCCCAATGGGACAGCTTAGTGATTCAGGATGGAGTACTGTGCCGCAGATGGGAAAATGCCCGGGGAGACAACTGTCATTTGCAAATGGTTGTCCCTAAAGTTAAGGTACCGGATGTTTTACAGCTATACCATGATGGTTGTTCAGGAGGCCATATGGGAGTTAAACGCACTCTACTGAAAATACGGGAACGGTTTTACTGGGTCCATTGCCGTGACGATGTCGAGGACTGGTGTCGGAAATGTACAAGTTGTGCGGCTGTAAAAGGACCTCAGACTCGTAGCAGAGGTGCATTGAAATTGTACAATGTTGGTGCACCATGGGAGAGGATAGCTGGATGTTACGGGACCATTTCCGGAAAGTGATAGTGGTAACAAGTATTTCATGGTTGTAATGGATTACTTCACTAAGTGGCCGGAAGTCTTCGCCATTCCAAATCAAGAAGCTTCAACAGTTGCAGATAAACTGGTTCATGAAGTCTTCTGTCGTTTTGGAGTACTCTTGGAGATTCACAGCGATCAAGGAAGGAATTTTGAGTCACAGATATTCCAGGAAACTTGCCGAGTTATGGGTACTCATAAAACAAGAACAACTTCTTACCACCCACAATCGGATGGAATGGTGGAACGATTCAATCAGACATTGGAGAGATACTTGGCAAAAGTTGTGGAAAATCGGCAACGCGATTGGGACAAGCACATACAACCGTTTTTGTTGTCATACCGAAGTGCTGTTCACGAAAGCACATCAGTGACACCAGCTTTCGCAAACTTTGGTAGAGAATTACGGCTGCCGGCAGACCTGATCACTGGAATGCCACCTGATGCCCCACGTAGTATAACCGATTATGCGAATGACTTGCGGAACAAAATGAATGACATTTATGAGCACGTCAGAGAATCGGGCCAGCAAATGTCTGACAAGATGAAAACCCGCTATGACCGCAAAATGAACAATAAAGGTTTCGATGAAGGTTCACTTGTGTGGTTGCACAATCCAGTTCGCAGTAAAGGGAAATCTCCTAAGCTTCAAGCTAAATGGGACGGGCCGTACCGGATTGTGACAAAAATCAATGACGTGACCTACCGTATACAAAAAGGTACAAGAAGTGCTCCTAAAATCGTCCACGTGGATCGACTGGCGCGTTATTATGGGGCCGATAATGCTCGGGACGAGCATGTCTTAGGAGGGGGCAGTGTTACGCGCCAGAATTAATGTTGGGTACATGGCGGCATTTGCGTACTGCTAACGCCATCTAGTTTCAAGTAACGAAACATTTACGTGCTGCCATCTAGTATCGAGTAGCAGACACTTGCGTGCTGCTGGCGTCATCTAGTATCCAGTAGCAGGCATTTACGTGCTAGAACATTCTCGATGTTTAGACACCTGGTCGGTCGGGACCTGTGTGTGCCTGAACTTTCGAGAGGTTTCCATACAAGAGGGTTCTGGAAATGACTGTCGGTATATAAAGGGCGGACATCCGGCGACGGCAGTCAGTATTGAATTGGCGATACAAACGATAACTTCGAGAGTGATCTTCGACTGCGAATTATAGTGAAGTGAAGTGTTCAGTAGTGCGATTGTGTTTTATAATTAGTGTGTTTTAAAGTGATAATTAGTGTTGTGGATTAAAGTGTCAGTTTTGGCTGTTTAATCGGCTGTTTTTATTGTAACGAACCCTAAGCTCGTAACAGTATGGAATCCGACTCGAACTTGGCTGTTTTTTTTTATTTTCACTAGGTAACTCAAAAGGATTTGAAGCATCTCTTATATAAACTTTTGGTAAACGAAATCACAAAGGCCACAAAATATCGTCATAGTAATCTACTTTATCGTAATAATTCATTTCACTTCAATATTTTCAAACTCCATTTTTGGCGCCACACAGTGGATCGACGCCATACAAGCAAAGGGACATAGGCAACTCAAAAATACATGTGTCAGTTTTTGAAAAACAAATCATTCCATCGTATAGGCCTACTTATAAGCTGTAAAAAACCTATGAAGCATTTTCTTATCGGAATCTTATATTGAGAGCTATGGCACCAAACGTGATTTTTTTGTATGGGAAACGGCATAAAAAATAGTATACCTTCTGAGTCCCTTCGAGTTTCGACTTGATTTTTTTATATGGTAATAAGACATATATTTGCTACATTTTCTCCAAACAAATATGGTGCGCCACTCGCACCCCTTATGATGTACAAGCGTTGACCGATTTTTTCCTTATTATCTACAAATTGACAGGTACTGATAAGTTCAGGTCATAAATCAGACAAGTCAGGTCATAAATCTCTGGAAACAATTGTGTCAATTAACGATGCGTAATAGAGACCAATATCTATTACGCATCGTTAATTAACACAATCGTTTCCAGAGATTTAGCTAATTAGCTATGCTTTCATTATAAACGTATGAGGCTTTATTCCTTTAATGGCTTAGCTGTAATTGAAACAAAAAAGGCTCTTTTGATCGAGTACATAAATATATTTTATTCTAATTCTTAACCAACAAGAAATGTCGCACAAAAATAATTACAAATTAACTGAAACCTTCCTACTGGTCTTATGCTAAAAGATGACTGTTTAATAAAGTAAATTAAAATCCTCAAAAGATATCATAGATATCTATTATCTAAACTCAACTTGATATTAACTAACTATAAACAAAAGACAATAAATATAAACCAATAAAACAATTTTAAAACACAGTATTAACAACATCATACAACAAAATAACAAAAAGTAGCTTAGGATATAGTAAATTTCGAAATTAAATTAATTGATCAGATCAATAACAAATTCAAGTATTAGTCACAGAAAGTATCATCTTCAGATTCTATTTCAGAATCTTCGGAATCACTTTCAGAAACTAAATTTGTAACATCACAAAATTCTATTTGGTTTTCTTCTATATCTAACATTTCATAAACTTCTTTGAACATTTTTTTCTTTTCTTTTTGATTCAGTTTTGGTCGTATGGTTGTCAGAACAGGATCTGAAGTAAGTAAAAGGTTATGCAGTACATCTTCGTTACAAGAAACACTGCTGTTTTTTATCGAGTGAGACTCTCTAAATTTACGAAAATCCTTGTTTCTTGCTTCAGATGCCTCTTCTGACAAAAAACCGATAGGAACTACAGATAAATGCTCAATTATATGAGCCCCATGAATGAGCAACTTATGAATACTTACAGGCATATAATACCACGGATAAAGGTTACTAAACATTTTTGCAATATCTATACAGTACTTGTTAAATTTATTAACTACAATTTTTTCACCAGAAGAAATACATTGCAGGACCACACCAATTCTTCGCACTAAATCAACGTCAAGTCCAGTTATGAGCAGTCTTTTCTGGATCTTGAAAGAATCTTCTAGCCGAGTTCCCGTTGTTTGTTGTCCCACTGCCTTGTTTTACAACGTCTAAGAACAAACCAGTTTCTTTTCTGAATTTGTCTTGAATTTTCTTTTTTCTTTCGTGTACTGAATGTTTTGCATCGTCTCCTCTTGATTGCCAGGATTTAATGTCTAATCTATATGTTATATGAAGGAAACATTCCATCACACGAATCCCAGCATGAAGGCCGCTTAATCCATATTTGTACATATCTTCATTCACTGTTTTTTCTGTACTAATTCTATGTTATTCATTTCCTTCGGACGCGCCTTGCACAAATCACAAACTGCTGCAGAAGTACCCGAGATGTAAGATGCCACCTTACCATCTATCATCGTCAAGAGCAATTTATCCTCAATATTTGCGTTTTCGTAATTTCAGGGTCATAAATTTTCAATTTCATTTTCTATAGCAGCCATTTCGGTTTTGACATTAAACTCAGTCTCTTTCATGAACTTCCACATAATTGGTCGGCAGTAAGACGTTGAGGAAGGGCGTTGGTTTTGCCAAATAACACATCCATCTTCTGCTGTGAGCTTCAATGGTACAAGACTTGCCATGAAAACACATCTGAATTTGAAACATCAGATTTTTGTTGATACACGCTTTGGTTTGAGGCTCCATCAAAACCCCCTTTGCTTATAAGCAGAAGTTTACTTTTGCCAACAGTTTGGTCCAAAGACTGAATAATTCTCTTTACAGTTAAATCCAACAATGCTTGTAATGTTATTTTAACCGAGGTTTCTGTTATAGTTATAGCACTTCTGTCATCAGGGTAACACTTTTTCTTCTCTTCTTGAATTTTATAATAACTAGGATATTTACAAATTCCTTCTTTTTCAGTGAAATCTCTTAGTGTATATAGCGAAACTTAGATAATCTCAAAGTGATAAATAATGCTAATGCTTTTAGGGTTGATATTTCTTTCATTTCTTTCATTTCTCCAATTTGAATAAATTGTTTCACTTTAGAAACTTGGTCTGGGTTTTCCATAAGGTATTGCAGTATTTCAGCAGCATCTTTTTTCCAGACGATTTAAGGCTGGTTTGAGCTGAGAAGACGATTTCTTTCGTACTGTTGATGCTGCAAGTTGCTTCTGTGCGTCTTCTTTTTTGTTTATTTGATAGGTCTTCGAAAGATTTGCGGCTGTCTATCGAAGTTGACGTAGATGCGTCGGAAAACCGACATGCCGGGTCCATTATAATATGTATTTGTAAAAGAATCGGATGTTGTCGCAGCTGGTTCTTCAGACAACTCATTCATACCTTCTTCTGTTAGAGCACAATTCTCTTTCCAATTTTCCGGCCATTGAATGTCTGTCTGCAACCAGGAAGAATTCTTCTTCATACATTTTTCCTGGCTTCTTGAAAATTTTGTCCACTTAGCAAAGATCCGATAAAAGAATTTACGGCACCAGTCTTTTACTTCTTTATCAACAGTGACCCTTAACTGAACATTACAGTTTGTTCTTAAAGATGTATATAATAGATTATAGTCCCAGAGATCACCACCATCACGTAGAGAAACGTAAAGGTCGAGGTAAGTAACGAAACTAGGGAAAGACATAATGACAACACTCGAATGAGGATGAAATTACAATTGATGCACTTCAAGTAATGCACCTATTTATATGGTTTAAAAATTGGTACTAATGAGAATGATAATTATAACAAAAGTATAATTATCAATTAGCTATTGATTGATTCTTTGAAAATGATGGTTATGTTCGACATTAAAGAAACATACCTTTTAGAGAGACTAGCTAGTGAAAACTTTTCCGGGCTGGAATTGTGAACGCTAAAGATTCACAAGTACCAGGAGACCAGGAAAATGTCGAAGTTATTCAAGGGCTGTAAGTACAAACAGCAAATACTCACAAACTATCAGGTTACCAGAATCATGGAGATGTATTTCCATGGATGAGAATATGAGACAATGTAGTTGCGCGCCAGGCATAAATACTATGCAGACGAAGTCGCGGGCAGAAGCTAGTTACCTGAATACCTACCCCCCCCCCCCTATTTTGATCTGATCACCGAGATGTACCTACCTATTCAATTCATACTTAAGTTCAATGCCAAGTGAATGCATGTGTATCTATAAGATAAACATGCCTTCACTTTTAGTTATTTTATTTCATTCAATACGTACTTACCTAAATTTTTGAGAAAAATAAAATACGCTTTTTTATAAAAATAGCCTGTGTTGTCCCCCTGCTAGGCAAAGGCCTCCTCCTAAATTTTCCAGCTAGCAATCTGTTACTTTCTCCGGCACAAAACACACTATTTATGTTTTATTTTTTTAATTCTAGTTTGTTCCTGTTGCTAAAGTGGGGTTCTATTGTGACACCTAAACCAGGCTTATCACAATTATTTATTGGCAGTAAAAGGGAGCATCAAAAGGTAAACGTTTGTTGTAAAATTGTTAATTAAATCCTTCATGAAATATTAAATAATTATAAATACTTATAACTTACTATCTTCTGCCAGCGGCTTCGTCCGCGTGATCCCTAGGGAATGTACTCCCGGGATACATTTAGGCTATTTGTTATTTCTACCTCTGTGCCAAAAATCATGAAGATCCTTTCAGGCGTTCTGATGTGAAAGAGTAACAAACATTCATCCATCCATCCATCCTCACAAACTTTCGCATTTATAATATTAGTAGGATGTAATTTTTATATTGTTAACTAATTTAGTTTTAATATTATTATTTATCTTTATTTCAGTTACTTTCTCCGGCGGAACCTAAAAGTCCAGAAACTGAATTATACAGCCTTATATAAAAACTGTAAAAAACACATGAAAAAGAGTCTGCTACTTGCGTAATAGAGTAAAACAATTAAAACGAAAAGATTTGTTGAAGGCCTTGACTGAAAACGAATCGGTGCAATCTTTAATGACAAAATTAAGTCCTTGATGTTGCAATCGCAATTAAGAAATGTAAAAGGAAACACACTGGCAGAAGGTGGATTTTGGAAGAAAAAAAATATAGCATTAGGCTATGTAAAAGATGTGCCACTTGCTACCGGCTCCTTCAAAGACTCTTGTGTCTTTCTGTACCAAACAGTTTAAAATAGCTGTTAAGCCAATTCAACCTAAATACAAGTATTAACAACAAAATTTTCGATGGCTTAAAGAAACACATTAAAAGACAAAATCCATCAGATAATGCTTATGTTCTTATGTTTGACGAGATGGCCATTAGGAAACACCTGTGGTGTAACAGCAAACACGATAAAATTATGGGGTACCAGGACCATGGATTACAAGAACCAACCCAACAAGAGGCCACATATGCTCTTGTGTTTATGGTAGCTGAAATAAGAAAAAAAATGAAGCAACCTGTAGCATTTTATCTGTCATGGTTCAATGTGACTTCAGATAAATTGGCAGTCCTAATAAAAGAGGTTTGTATATTTAATTTTTTTTTTCTCCCTTAATGGCAACTGAGCCGGTTCCGACTATACTGCCAGTGTCATGTCGTGACGGCAGCAACGAAGAGTCAGGAGGAGATTTAGTTATTCTTAAAAATGCTTTACCTTTTTGTAAACATCAAGGTGCATATAGTTAGTGCAGCAAACTTATCTGGCCCGGTTATGGCGGTGCTATCGGTGAACAAAAATGATAGATCCTGTCAATTGTCACTGATTTCGCTGAAAGTCATACAAAGAGGTCGTATGTTGTTATGGCACATAGATTGCGTTCTGGTCATTTTCCATCCAGGAAATTTGGATACCTTATGAAAAAAGTCGATTCCCCTAATTGCCAAGTGTGTAACAAAGTTGAAGATGTCCAACATCTGCTGGTGCAATGTGAAAAGAACAAGAGAGAGAGGGAGATAGTGATGCGGGAGTTAAAAATTAATATGTATGATGTTGGGGCTTTCATTAGAATATTAGCTACACCTAATTCGGGAGACGCGAAATTGATCTATGAAATGGTTGCTGCATCACTAGCTCCCTCGCTTACGCAATAATATATAGTTACGTGTAATAATTACTTAGATCAGGATATGATGAGGCTGACGTACCTTTATAAGGTAAAGAAAAAAAAGCACTGAATCAGATAAGTTTGCTGTACTATACAGTTTTGTCATACCATGCAAGCTGCAGATGTACTTAATATTCAACTATTTACTAATCACAATCTTTTTTTAGGTTTTGAATAAATGCTTCGAAACAGGAATGAGCATAACCGCAAGACCGCAACTGTGTGTGATATGGATGGAGTGAACAGAAGAGCCCTATCAATTTTGGGTACTTCCAAAAGTCCAACCAATGAAGAAACCAATGAAGTGGTGGCTATTTTCGATCCTCCTCATTTATTAAAATGTTTGAGAAACTTATTTCTTAAATATAATATGAATTGTATCACAAATATTACATCTGATAACACGAAAGACAAAGGTAATTATTGTTCATTATTAATAAGATGTGTAAATATAGATGATGTATGCCTGTACAACTAATGTCAAATTTACAGTATTCTAACCAGTGATGATATGACCTAAAGCTGTTTGGCCTTCTATTTAGCTATAATAAGTCGTTCTGTTTTGATCAATTGAACTTAAATTATACTGTGGAGTCATCTTCAAGTATATTATGCGTAAATAAAACTAAATCTTGTAACAAACTTTATTTATTTACAGGTGTTGCTAAGTGGAGTCTCATTCAAGACTTTTACGACCTCGACAACATGAACCCCGTGTTTGCACCAAACCCTAACACTAAACAAAAAATGAAAGTAAATCTAGCAGCTCAAGTGTTGAGTCACTCTGTAGCAGCAGACATGTTTGCCAAAATATCACAAGGTATGTATATTTCTATTAAGGTTCTTCCGAACATCCGTAAAAAACGAAAACCTGGATCACTCGGGTGTCTGTCTGTCCGTCCGTCTGTCACAGCCAGTTTTCTCCGGATCAACTGAACCGATTATGTTGAAATTCGTTATGCATATGGACTTCTGTGTTCGAAACACATACGCTACGTATATAATACATTTTTAGTATGGGGGTCACTTTTGGGGGTTAAACTAGAACACTAGAACTAGTTGTGAGGGGTTTTTATTATATGTTGTTTTCATAATTTTAAAATAAACAGCTTTGAAGTTATTCAAGAAATTGGACCAAAAATGACCGTGAAGCTAAGGGCCTTAGCTCCGAAACTACTGAGTCTAAATTGCAGGAAAACCTATAAGTCTGTCCGACTCGTATAGGGCCAGTTTTTTTATATATAGGTTTGACTGAAGTCCTTGTCCCTACTAAAACCCACGTAGGATGCGAAAACACATTGAGGTCAAGATGCAGTACATTTCATTTAATTCGTACCATAAAATACAGATGTTCAAGTATAGTATATAATTTTCTTTTTTTTTTAATTTTCAGGAGAATTGTCTGCAGATGCAACGACAACCGCCGAAGTGATATCAAACATGGACAAATTATTTGACGCCATAAATAGCGATACGGCTGATCTCCGAAGAGGTAAACCGCACTCCACAAATATGACGGCAACATCACCTCACCATAAAACATTTTGAGGAAATGAAATCGTTCTTTGAAAAATTAGAATTTGTAGGGTGACTGTTAATAAAGTTAATAAAATTAAGGAAATTACGAACATAACTAAATATTTTTAGAAACAAGACATTTTAAAAGACATGAGTTTCACTTATGTTCTAAAATGTCTAGTTTATTATTAATTTATTTACGTTATTTCCTTAATTTATTAAATTAATTAACAGTTTACTTACCTACCTTCGTCAACTCCACACACTGCTTACTTATCTGTGGATAGGTTACTTGTCTTTTTAGACCTTTTTTGTTTATCCAAGTAAACGCAATTTTGTCCATGAATGCATTAAAATGTTTTACAGTATTTGTGTAAAATTGTTATTCAATATTTGTGTAAATAATCAGGAAATCTAATATATAAAAATCTCGTGTCACAGTGTTTGTTATCTCTCCTCTGTAACGGCTTGACCGATTCTTATGAAAATTTTTGTGTGTATTTGGTAGGTCTGAGAATAGGTAGTAAGGCTATTCCTTTTTTATTTATATGGCAAAACAACGTTCGCTGGATCAGCTAGATTTAGATAATGTACAGATTTGTTACTGTTAATAAATATCGAAAATTCCACTGTTTTTGTTATTTTTATAACCCATTTACTCTAACATGAAGGTTTATTTTTGGAAACTAGAAACGAATCTGGAATAATACTAAGGAAAAGTAGCGCATGCTACTTTTCCGCAGTAGTACTATTGCAGATTCGTTTCTAGTTTCCAATTAAAAATTTTTTTTTAAGCCTAATCAAAAATAGCATTCAAATCTTCCCGCTTTGAATAGTTTGGTGGGATACAACTAGATGGCAGTACAATCGAATTCTGTCTCACATTTTTTTGTATGGAGTTGACATTCTTCCGCTAGGTAATATGTGTTCTGTGGACTATGACGTCCTACAAAATCTAATGATTGATGCTGTTCCCCAATATTTATCGTTAAATCTGTAAGAAATGATGGTTCCTTAGCATATAATAATACGTAAGGTGAAATCTTGGTGCTTGACTGCTTACTGGTATTATACGCGAAACACACGAGAGGAACATAGCTACACCAATTTCTCTGATCCGTAGCAACATACATGGACAACACTTGGGTTAAAGTCTGGTTAAAACGTTCGACCAGACCGTTCGATGCGGGGTGAAATGCTGTGGTGAAGCGTGACTTCGCCTCGAAGAATTCAACAGTGTCCTTCACCAAGTGTGACGTAAAAACCGACCCCCTATCCGACACTATTTCTTTTACACCACCATACCTACAGAAGATTTCTTCAATTAGGAACTCACTAATTCTTTGTGCCGTCGCTCTAGGAACCGCCTTGCAGACTGCATATCTCGTAGCATATTCTACACTAACGATAATATACCGATTACCTTTCATCGACTTCCTAAAAGGCCCTAGAACATCAATGCCTACTTTCTCCATCAAATGGTTCACCTGGACTGGCTGTAACTGTGCCAACTGCTTAAATTTCTTGCGCTCCTGACATAACCGACAACTTCTCACATATTTATCTATCTTCCTCTCAGCATCCTTTATGTAATATCCTGCTCGAAATTTACCTAACGTCTTGGCTAGACCTAAGTGACCACCTGACCATGGATCATCATGCAATTCCCTTAATATCTCCTTCAGCAAACAACCTGGGATCACTATCAACTCTCGAACCCTATTCAATCTCCTTGCTTGTTTACATAATACACCATCTATGACACTAAAACCTTTGAGTGTACTTCCACTACCAGCTGCCAGTTTATCAAACCAACCTCTACAAAACTCATCTCGCAGCTGCTCTTCTCGCATCCTCACAACCTCTATCCTATACACCTGCATGCCGTCCTCTAACTTTTTCTCGGACAACTTTGACTCCTCCTCCTTTTCCTCGGCTAAGGGATTCCTACTCAAAAAATCCGCTATGACGTTGTCCTTCCCTGCACAATGCACTATGTTGAAATCATATCGAGGGGTGAAAGGCTATTTGGTTGAAGCGACATCTTGGGCGATATTGAGTTATATACATATTCGGAATCAGCAATTTTTTCTCCGTCGGATGATGCCGGATTCATTTAAATCTGACCACTTTTTTGGCGCTTCAAACAACTCTATTTTTGGGTTATTTCCAAAGTGGCAGTGTATTATCTGACGTCGTTTTTGCATTAATTTTTTACTAGTGTACTTGAACTATACAATGATTTAAGAACCGAGACATAAATCAGTAAGCCTTTCTCAGAAAAAAAGATTCAATATCGGTTAAAGCGTTTTTCTTGTTTCTATTTATTATTAACATATGACTTAAATCATTTTGATATCCACGATTTACATGTCGCGATGTCGCTTAAATTATTTGTCCGTCAACAAAATACGACATGGAGTGTCGCTTAAGCTCTTTCAGCTGCATCTATTTTCTACCTAGGGTGCTTCTTAAACTAAATAGCCGTTTTGTTTTAGCTATTTTGCATGTTCGTTAAAACATTTTGGTCCTATTAATTTTTTAAATGAATGACTCTTAAAACAGACGGTAAAATGAACTGATGGAATTTGAAACATTTTTTCAATTTTAATAAAAAGAAAAGTCGACCTTTAAATCATTCAATTCTAATATGATACATTTCATTCATGTCATATAATACCATTATTTATTCTATCACCCGGGACTTAAAAATCGTGATCATTCAACGACACTGTAGCGCTCAGGCGCTTCAGTCGAACTCCAGAGTTTATCAAGGTGTGACGTGACTCACAGTTGCCGCCAGTGTTTATAAAACAGCGCTCTCCAAAACAAATCGTAAGTGTTGTTTATATATTATTTCAAATTGAGATGAAATGTAATACGTTTACTTATTTGTTATTATTATTTATTAGTTTAATTATGTTACTAATTCTATTAAGTATGTAGTTAATTCATTATTTTAAGAGAATTATTGCAATCTTAGGCTAACTGTCTTCATTTAAGTTCGGTATAATTGTATAACAATACATGATTGTTATTATTGATATACACACTATTTAATATAGTTGTACTTATAATTATTTAATACTCGTATCTTTAGATGCATTTTAGGTACACCTAGTTTATTTATTACAATAAAATTACCGATAAGCGACATGAAAATTACTTTTTCAGTGATCTATTATGTAATAGATTTGTCGTTTATTTGTAAACTATGTTAAGTACTAACATTTAGCGCCAACTATGAATATGAAATAGGTACATACATACTTGTGGTTGTAAAAGGATCATCTTATGTACTTCCCTTATAATTACTATTTCAGATAAATATGGAGACAGAAAGACAGAAATTATACAAACACAAAATCAAACGAATCAGTGTGTCAAAAGAGGATAATACGTCTTCTGTAACTGATAAAAGCGACACCACCAAATCTACAGTAACAATCTTAGGAAGTGCCACCTATCATGAACAAGTCAACGATTTAAGTATTTTTAATTCGAACAACCGGAATCCTTGATTGATGATCCAAATGATTTAAATGATGAATCGAACAACATACAAATATGTTTCATATTTGTAATACTTGTAATAGTAGCCATTTGTTATTAACACGTTAAATTTGACTTATTTCAGACAAAAACGACATAATACATACCTGATGATTTGAATGTCAGTAGATAGCATACATTCTACAATAGAACAATCCGTTCGAAATATTACTGTATGGGCTCCATCGCAATGGGCTACGATATGCCAGCTAGGAAGAAAAGAACCGGCACCTTATAATGTTGAAAATCTGACACATGAGGATTTCTTAAATTTTGATGATATGTCTGATAAATATTTTAAGGGAAACCTTGTAGGTAAGATAAGTAAAATCCGTACAGCAACATTTAAGAAATCTCATACAAATCAGATGAAAGTAAAATTTTCTATGAAAGATAGTGAACCGGAAGATACTATACAAATTATTGCGAAACCTAGATCTATCAATCGTAGATATAATTCAAGTTTGCCGATTACCAAAGCCAAATACATGGATCTAAAGAAATTATGTGACACAGGGGTTGTACCCAAGATATTTCATAAAGAATATTTAAATCTGCAATACTGCAATTCCAAAGACGTTCTACTCGGTACTGATGTAGAGGATACAGTCGAAGAAAATTATAACTAAATACTTTTTCGTTATTTTTTATTGCATTTTATTGTCAAGCATTGATTGTATATTATATAATTGCTAGAAGTTTTGTTGTTTGTACTAAAAGTTAATTATAATTATAGTTGATGTTCCTAAATTGAGACTGATTTTACATGATTATTATACTCAGGTAAATTACACCACACACATTATACACCACAGTGTGTAATGTGTGTGGTGTAATTCATAAAAATATTTATTCTATAGCTATTTTCTTCTTTGTCACTTTGTCATTGACAGTTCCTGCCAAATGTGTGAAAGTGACTAAGCAGAATATAGCTACAAAAAAACTTGTGATTGTTATCTCATCGTCATAAGGGTGACAAATGTGATGGATATGATGGTGTAAAAATATGCAGATTTACGCCTAATATTGTTAAATATGAATAAGCGAGTAATACTTATTTTAACTGATGTGGTTGATTAAGACTGAAAGATAATAAATAAAAATATTGATGTTCCTACATTGAGACGTTTCGTACAAGAGTTCTTTATTATTATTACGTGACTTAATAAATACTTGAACTGATTCTGTGTATTTCTTTATTTATTCAATATCAGCACCCGAAATTTTTGGTGATAGCGGTATATTCAGGTTGTTTCAACAGCTATTGACTGATTTAGACGCTTAAAATGTTACATCCAACGTCACATTTTCAATACTATTATGTTACTTATGTGAATTAGCCAGTCAGTCAATTTAATCTCAATTGGCAGGTGAGATAAATAGCTTGCTACAGTTAATTTTGGGCTGCGTCACTTCATGCTGTTTGGCTTATTCTGAAAATATACTGCAGAGTCGCTTAGTATTTTTTTCCTGTAGCCAATTGTAGTTATGAAGTCACTTAAATCTTTTTTCCGTTCCCTGAAAAATAGTGGCTTAAGGCAATTTGTATTAAGCGACATTTATCTTCTTAATTAAAGGTCCGTTTTATATGGTATAAGCATCAACACCTTGACGTTTTCAAATTAATTTAAATTAAGTTTACTCCATTCCAATAGCTGAAGAAGTTTTTTTGTTATGATTTTTTTTCGGAAATTTTAAACTTTAAATGGCTCTCCTGTAAAGTTGCAAAAATGTCGCTTAAACCAAATAGCCTTTCACCCCTCGATATGCCTGGATACACAGCGACCACCTAGCTAACCTTCCATTCATATCCTTTCTGCTCCTTAACCAACATAGGGCTTTGTGGTCAGTCATCACCTGAAAAGTCAAACCCCATAGAAAATGTTTGAAATAATTCAATGCCCATACCAAAGCAAGACATTCTTTCTCCGTGATTGAATATTTCTTTTCCCCATCGCTTAGCTTCCTTGATGCATATGAAATAGGAAACATTACCTCTTCACCTTGCATTAGACAACAACCAACTGCTTCATCACTGGCATCTACATACAACCTAGTGACCATGTTTTTATCAGTTGAATAAAAATGCAGAATAGGTGGTGATTCCATTATCTTTATAATCTTTCGAAATGCTTCTTCTTCCTTACTACCCCAAACAAACGCTTTATTTTTTTTTAAAAGCTTTGTTAGTGGTAATACAATCTGTGCAAAATCACTAATAAACTTTCTATAGTATGAAAACAACCCTAAGACGGATTTAACTTGCTTTGCGTTTTTTGGTGTTTTCAAAGTTTTTAAAGATTGTAATTTCTTATTATCGGGTCTGACACTATCTCCTGATATCTCATGTCCCAAGACTGAAATTTTACTATACCCAAAACTACACTTGCTTGGTTTTAAGGTAAGATTTGCTTTCTTTAAACGTAACATAATCTCTTCTAACGATTCAATAAATTCCTCAAAACTATTTCCCCAAACCAAAATATTATCTACATAACAAATGGCCTTTTTATATTTTATTCCAGCCAGTACTTTGTCCATGACTCTTTGGAAAACAGCTTGACTTGTTTTAAGTCCAAAAGGTAAAACATTGAATTCATATAAACCTGAAGAAGTAATAAATGCAGTTTTATGCTTATCTTCTTCACACAATCTATGTTGCCAATAACCTGAATTTAGATCTAAATCTGCAAAATATTTGGCTCCCGATAAGTATATCATAATATCCTCAATAATCGGTAATGGATAGCTATCTGTTATCACCTTTTTATTCAACTTCCTATAATCTACACAAAATCTCCACGACTGGTCTGGCTTCTGCACCAGTACTACCGGGGATGCATATGCACTTCTGGATTCCCGAATAACTTTATTAGCCAACATTTCCTTGACTTGTGTATTTATTATGTCTCGCTGCTTGGGTGAAACCTTATATGGTGGGTGATGAACTGGTATATCATCTACAGTTCTAATAGTAATTTCTTCTATGCTACAACTACCTAATTCAGAGGCCTTAAAAGCGAAGTTATCTCTGTAAAAAGTAAGAAGGGTTCTCAGTCTGTTTCTTTTCTCCGAGCTTAAACCTAAATTAACATCAAGTTCATTAACTACATCAGCATTAGCTACTTTCGATAAAATATTATCATCACAGTTTTTAACTAAATTCGAAAAATATAAATAATCAGTTTCCGATACAGAATTAAAACTCCCTTCTCCCTTAGATCCACGAACCTTCATAATGTTGTTATTTGGAATTATTTCATTATTATGGTCATGGCACACCACTTGCGATTCTGACATAGCATTTTGTTCAGTACATTTGTGAAAATTTATACAACATCTTCCCATTAAAGTAATACACCCATTAGAAAAATCGATAACTGCTTCGTATTTACGAAAGAAATCCTGTCCCAAGACCAATTTCTGGTTAATGTTTTTAATAATCAGGAAATCATTCACAAAGACACTAGAGTCCACTATAAAACTTATCGTCGTTTTCCCGACAACTTCTAAGCATGATCCCGATATTGACTTCACAAAATGATTTGCCTTGTCACTGGTATGATTTAGATTGAGATTCAACGCATATTGATCTGATATACACGAAATTGATGCTCCGGTGTCTATCAGAGCAGAACAGGCTTGATTATCTATTGTAATGTTAATAAATGGATTGAGGTCACCCCGCATTTGCTATTTTTCTTTAGGAGTTGATCTCTTTCGGACACAGCCTGCAACTCCACTTCATTATTTATCGACTGTGCCCTTCCGCGTTTGGGTGGCCATCAGAACGTGGGCTTCTTGAGCTGGGGGTAATTGGAAAACGGTTATTTCTATTATCAAACCGACGTCTCGGCCGCAAATTATACCTCGGAGTGTGATACGTATCCGTATCACCGGCTAGGTTTGGCGTCGATCTTGCAGCAGTCTGCCCCGGGCTCGTTGGTCTCGGTGAAGTTGGGTATCTCTGACTTCCGGCTGGAAAATGATCAAAACTGACCCGCGGAGGGTGCAACGAAAAATTTGCCCGGTCGGGCTGTGTCTCCTCAAATATTTCTTTTATTTGGTCAATGGTGGCACGCAACTCAGCTTTTGAGTTATATAATCGGGTCCCCAGCTTTAATTTATAATGCATATTTATACCCTTCAAGAAAATCTTAATGAATATCTTTTCGTCGGTAATTCTGGACTGTAATCCGTAATCAGCCAGTCTATAGAAAAATGCGACTATGTCTTCTTTAGTGTCTTGACGCGCATTGTAGAATTTCTCAACAAAATCTATTCCTGATGGGAATTCAGACTTCAGGCTGTCGCAAATCACCTTAAATGACACCCCTTCTTTGTACGTAAATTTGAAAAAAGCTAGGGCCGGGCCGTCCAAATAAGCACCCATAATGAGGGCTAAATCACTCTCCAGCCATCTATTAATGGCTGCGATTTGGCGAAACTGTGTAAGGAAATCGTCGAACGAGCAGGTGGAACCCGTACCCGTGAAGGATACTACTTCCGCCATCTTGCTAAATTATATTTATTTAATAAAAACCACTTATCTTTATACTTATCTAGGCGTAGAAATTTCGCCTGAGCATCACTATAAAATGGGGGTCTTCATGCACTTTTTACGCAGTGCATACGCGAAATTATCTTTATACAGTGTACGCCCTGTATACGCGAAAAACGTACTTTTCTATTTATTAAGTACCCGGCGCCTCCACCACATGTAGGGCACACCACTAGGGCTTCTGGAACGCCCTCGGAATCGATTCAATAAAACAGCCTTTAAGCGATTTAAGAGATTATTATATTGAGCTGGTGCTCTCAAGAAAAACTTTTACAGAACTGTCTTAAAAACAAATCAATCATTTTTATGTCAATATTTAAACCTATTCTAAATTCCTAATTCTTCTAAAGCTTTTTTAATTATTAAATTGACGGAGGTTCCCGGAGGGTGAGCCATCCAAGGAGGATGTATCACAATATCTACCGTGAGTTGGTGCTTATGCAGGAAATAGGCTCCCAATATCGGTCTAGTCACTTCGGCGACGACGAAATTGCACATATACGATCGACGTAATCCGATATTCAACGTCATAGTGCGTTCGCCATAGGAGGGTATTCGTGAGCCGTTGGCAACGTAGAGGTATTCGGTCGGTGTCGTTTTTTCTCTGCGTACCCTCTTGATAGGTAAAACTGAGACGTTCGCGCCGGTGTCGATGAGGAAATGCAGACCAGTTCCCAACTCTTTAATGATGAGACGGTGTTGGGTTATGTCGTTGACTTCGGCTCCCGTCGCAGCCAAAGTCGGAACTAGTTTTCCTGTCTCGTTGTCGTCTTGCTTTCGAAGTTGCAGGGCTTCCGACAGCGAAACGCTTCCTTACCGAACTTGCGATGGAAATAGCAAATCGATGTGTCACGATTTACGGATTTGGTAAGCGATCTGGAACGGTATCTACCTCGCTGCGGTCCACGGTGGTAGCTACGCGATCTGTCCATTTTCAACGCAGTTACCTCCTTCGTAAGTGCCTCGATCATGTTCAGTATTCGATCGTTAGGCAACGGTGTTGATGGTTGTGACGCGGTGCTGGCGCCACTGCAGGAACAAACGGAATTGGCCTCTTTCGCCTGCTCACTCATCCTGTCTGCCATTGCCGCTAGCGAGTCTAATTTGGATTCTTCGCTGACCGACAATACGGCTCTCGTCGAAGAGGGTAGGTGGCTCATCCACAACATTCGGAGGGTTTCGTCTGGCATCTTGTCACGGGCCAGATCACGCATACGCCGCAGCAGCTGGGAAGGACGCTGGTCGCCAAGTTCAACCTCATTGAGCAATTTTTGCAGCTGCTTATTTTCTGACTCCTCGTAGACGGATAACAATCGGGTCTTAAGCGCTTCAAATCTACCCGTCCTGGCCGATGGTAAAATTATGTCGCTGATTTGTTCAACGTCCACCTTATCGAGTTGTGCCACAGCAAGTCCAAACTTCGCTTCTTCGCTGAGTTTTTGGTTCGACACCATGGTTTCCAATTGAGCGAACCATAATCGGGATCTCGCCAGAATGGAGGAATCCGAGACTTGACGGAAATCACATCGATATCTTCTTCAGACAGCGTGGCTCGGGCTCTTGACTTGTGTTCTCCATGACTTGGTCGAATCACGTCGGGGTCACCAATTTAGAGGTTTCTTGGAAATGAAAGGCGAATGCGTATGCGGATAGAAATGGAATAATTTATTGTCAATAAACCTTATATATATTACATTAATCTATCTATATCTATATCTATACATATATTAAAATAGTAAATCTTGAGGTGTATGTTCCCGATTGGCGCGAAAAGTACTGAACAGATTTTGTTCAAATTTTGCACAAATAATCCTTATAGGTACGGTCAGGCTATAGGCTATATATTATCACGCTATGTGCTATAGAGGATGAGCAATATTCAAAAATGTCTGTTTTGAACGAGAACGGCACATGGTTCGATCCCGGGCAGCAGATATTATTTTTGTATTTATTTTCTCTTTTGAAATGTATTTTTACACCATAATAATGTCAACATAAAAATAAAATGGGTTTCGCGTACTTAAAATAACATTTAATTTAATATTCGATATTTTTCCCAACAGTTTAGCGAGGAATTGTTATAAGAAGCTAGTACATATTACAAAATTGCAAATACTTATGGGTCTAACCTTAGCAATGTTTATCATTACGCTATACTTTCAAGGAGCTGAGCAGCGAAAAACCATGATAAAAATAAGATCGGCTAATTCAAACAATTGTCAACAGTAGTCATAGTCCATCGGTATAAAGACTGCCCGCCGAAAGAGGTGGTGTCGGTTCGAATCTCAACAGTCGTTGTTATTTTTGTATTTTTATTTAACTTAAAAAAATCCTTACTTTTATGATTCCTATTATACCAAATTTTTTCAAATAGTCATAACATGTTGTTGTTGAATTTTGTATATTTTTTGTATGTATACAAGTATGCCAAATATAATACCAGACTTAAAGTATAATTAACAGAACCTATTTTCTCTTTATCTGTATTCTGTTTCGTTTGCATTACGTTAAAAAAGTACAAAACCAATGTAGATAAGTATTACACATAATCTTGATAGGAATTATAGCAATTTTCTAGAAAACATCGACGTATTATCCTACGTAATGCAGATACACGCAGTGCCATCTATTGACCGACATCTATCGACAGCATTAGAATTACACTAGAAAATATTTTTCTATTTATTAATTTTACAACGTCATTAAAAAGTAATTCTTTCATACCTTAAAAATATCAGTCGGAATACACAGAATATTTGTATTCATAAAAATTGAAACAAACTCCGAGCTTATATTGTAACTGAGGGCTTAGCACGAATATTTTTGACGTCTGGTAACGTAACGTATTTTTTTTTACAACTAATGAATTCATTTCTGGGAAACCACCGACCAAGCATCTACCATCAATACGTTAAATATTAACAAATGTTTTTGGAGAATATAAGGAATGTATTTCCATAAAAACGGCCATGGAAGAAAATGATACACATCATCCGATTAAGTTTTATGATTTCTATTTAGGTATTAAAATTCTACAAAACTTTGCAAAGTCACATCATCATCATACAAGCCGAAAGACGTCCACTGCTGGACATATGCCTCCCCCAAGGGTTTTGCCATAATCGCCACGCTTGGCAGGCGGGTTGGCGATCGCAGTGTATGGTGCAAAGTCGCATACATCCAACAAACAGTTTTCTGTTTAGTTTCAAAACTGTTCAATTCCCAGTGAGCCCATAATACATCATGACCAAAAATTATCTGTTACGGGCTTCACTGTCCAGTGGATCAAGGGGAACTGTAAATCCCTGGGCAATGACGTCACAGACGAACTCGCGAAGAGAAGTTCCGAGATAGTAGTGCTGGACCCGTACCCACTCCCCCTCTTACCTTTACCATAGTCTCTTACTAGAATTTGCCAGAGATCAACTGAACTTCGTGAAAACAAATAATTACGGGCTAATATTACAGGTCGTCAGAACTGTCAACGTCAAGCCTATACACGCGACTTACTAAACTACTTCTCAGCCCAAGTAGAAGTCCCTTCCGAGTAGGTATAATTACGGATCATTGCCCCTTAAAACATCTTTTCAACATAGGCGCTGTAGACAGCCCAATTTGCAGAGGAATCAGTTGCCCACGTCATCCAATAAGTAATGCCAATGCTGCCCGACGTGAATAAATTCTCGGAACGGTGAGGTCGCTTCGCCAAACCTGTGAAGCACTCAGAAAACATCTGTGCATTTAGGCGGAGCTAGACTGGCTAACTTAGCCAGTACTGACTGAGAATGAGAGTCTAACATGGTGTGGATAGCGGAGTCTCCAATCTACTCCAATCTCTCCGTTACAGGGGTAGACCTCTCTTCTGGTTGGCCGTGGCAAACCTGCAATGGCCAACTTTATGTAGCTCTATCGCACGTTAACAACCCTTTTTATTATTTTTTTAAGGATGGAAAATCATTAAATGAGTCCTCACACTCTAGGCGGAGAAGGGAGTGTCAGACTCTTACTGACTAAAACCCATGCGTGTTCCTCCTAATGCGCTTTGCGTTGCAGGGCCGCCGATGACTCTTTCGAACAAATTCCGCAACGTTTTAACAACCCTAGCAACTTTCTTTAACATCATGTATAGAGAAGCATTATGATTAAAACGTTACTCATTACGAAAAATTACTAGGTCTGGTCAGCATTTGGAACAGGAGGTGAAACAGCCAGTGCTTTGCATAATACTCTGCCAAATTCCTAAGTCTAAGAGGAATCAAGCAATGCTAGATATCAAATTGTTCGTATGTCTTATCTACGAGATCTTATCTAGCGACAACATTTTGCTTTTCGGCTTACTCGCGAACGAAGTTGCGGGCAACAGCTAGTCTATTATAAAAGTAGTGGTGGTAACGAAGAACTATGCGCCAATAGGAGCGATTCAAACTAAATGGCGGCTGAGGACGACGAAGCAAGCGCGCGAGCAGCGCGACACATAAATACATGCAGCGCCCACTTCCATTAGTCAGTGCTAGCTAGTCTTCGACGTAAGGATGTTGTCGCTACTCGATCGTCGCATACGATCGGAGCGGGTTGCCGGCCGGTGCACGGCGGTCCCGCGTTCTAGGCGGAGCGGTCATAATCCCCTAGATTCTTATTGGGCTATTATATCTTATTGGAAATGGTGCAGAGCTTTAATAAAAGTTGTTTTACAATTAGAAAAGTATTTATTTAATGAAAATACGAAGTTATTTTTACAAAATACAGCCCAGAATCGTCTAAAATATTAAATAAAAATGTAATAAAATTGTCCCCCGTTTTGAAATGCTTTTTACTATTATAGTGTAAGCTTTTCATATTGGGATGTATACTCTAGATTGTGAAAATGAATTTCACAGTCGTTATTGTATTTAAAAAAAGTAAACATGATAATTATGTACAATATTTACATGCAAAAATTCTCACGTTTTTTCATTTTGAATTTCCTTAGGTATAATAAATAGCTTACAAAACAAATAACATTAAAATTATCCTACACCATTATTATACTCTTATATTAAATACTACCTTTACTCTAACTATACTTTTAATAAATCTAGGGACTTCTTTCCTTAATAAGCCTTTTTTCTTTCTGGGGAGTTTCCGAAGACCAGTGATGAAGGGGTCTGAACATAACAAGAGTCTATTAAGTAAGTCGGTATTAGTGATTTCTCGTGTGAATTTTCGCGTATGATCTCGCCTAAAAGTTTTTAGATTTTTATTGTTTGATTCCGCTGCCTCCTCGGAAAGCTCCCCGATAGATAATAAGGCGTGTTCTGAAATATCAGACCCGTGGACAAGTATCTTGTGAACGGAAGCGGGAAGATTGTACCACGGATATTCCTGAACTAACTGCCGTGCGGTTTCTAAAGAGTATACTCTAAATTTTTCAGCATCAATATTATAACCGGATGACAATGCCTGCAAAATCACGTAACAACGGTCGAGTAAATCTTTTTTCAAGCCTGTAATTTCAGCAGATATTGCAGAGTTGGAAAAAAATTTTCTAGCCGTATTTCCATCATTCGATGTCCCGCTTCCGCCACTTCGAGGCTTATCTACAACTAAACCTAATTTACTTCTAAATTCATTTTGCACACACTTTTTCCTTTCCGCTAACGTGCTTTTTTCTACATCTGACCTTACTTGCCATTTCTTTATATCAATCCTATAAGAGAGATGAATAAAATATTCGAAGAAACGAATCCACGCATGTAATGGAGATAAACCAAACTCATAGTGACTTTCTTGAACTGGTTTTCGTAAACAGTCGTATATTTTATTTATCTCTTTTGGAGAAGCTCCACAAATGTAACATCTAGACGAAGAAAATTCACATAAAGCACTACATATTTTGCCATCCACCATAGTCAGCTGCAAGGAATGCTCAATATTAATATCGCGGCCATTGACTGTAATATATGTTGGTTGTAAGCGACTAATTTTACCCTTAAAATATGCTTCTTCCTCTTTAGAAACTTCGGAAGTTTCTTTCAAGTACTGAAAGCGAATAGGTCTACAGTATCTAGTGGAACAGGGGCGGGGATTTTTCCACAAAATTTTACTATCGCAACTACTTTCTGAATCTGTCTTAGATATCAACTGAAGAGGTACATAAGAGGTGACAAACAAACTACTATCATCTTTTGTGGAATCTGAAAAACTTTGTTTATATTCGCTATGGCCCGTGCTACCGTCGAATCCCCATTTCCCGATTAAAACTAAATTATTTAAAGAATCGTTTGGAACTGATTTCAGAACATCTGATTGTGACTCAACTATCCTAGAAACTGTGTGATCTAATAAACTTTGTAATTCAACTTCGCCTGTTGTTTCTGACACCGATATGTTCTTGGGATAGCAATCCTTTTTAGCATTTAAGACATTTTGGTAGGATGGCAAAATATTACAAGAAGTTTTGCTATTAACAAGTTCCTTAATTAATAAATATTGATGTTTAGTCAACTTAGCTTCTACAATGAGTGACAGAGCTTCGTCAGCGCTAATAGTCATTGCTGAGCTAGTATTTGACTGATCAGAAGTATCGAGCAATGCATTCACAGTGGAAGAATCGACATTGGATAATTCGGCCAATCGTCTACGTTTCGATCGCTTGCTAAGCTCAGAAAAATCTTTTTTAGGACGGCCGCTGCTTTTGCCGCCGCCGTGAGATGGCCCCGGCAGATTTTCCGTCACCTGAACGCACTGTGCAACACTTCTTTTTAACTCTATACATTCAATTATATCTAACCAATCAGAGTGCTTATTTAAAAAGACAGATTTTGTACATTTTGTCTTTTTCCAGAATTTATCAAGACTCTTACACAAATTGACCAGTCGATGAGATAAAGGCGTAATATCTATATTTTCAATGTCCTTTAGATAGCCTGTAAAGGTTTCTAAGGCACGTTTCTTCCTGTCTGAAGACTTTTCAGAAACCCAAATCTCAAAATAATGCCAAAATTAATCTCATTCATTTCTGAACAATACAATTATTATTTTGACCAGGTAATTTCTGTGTGATCCTCTTTCAGTAGATTTCTTCTCATAATATTTGTAAAAAAAATCTTTGATAATATTACTATAAAGAGCAATTTTTTTTGTCTGTCTTCTAACTTTCTCATTAAGTCTATCTTCATGTTCTGTTTTTGACATTTGTCCTTTTATTTTTTAATCATTTTAATTGTGTGTACCTGAAATCAAATAAAATAAAAGTAAGCTTTAATAGATATTGAACACAAGCGAGAGATATCTCCCACCCAATCTTAATTCAGTTGATGAGATGTTATCATTGAGATCAAATTCGCAAATAATGATGACAGGAAAAACTGAAGCTAGTCATGCCGGTAAATCTGGCGCAGCGGAGGTGCTTGTGACTAAACCTGGCGCAGCAGAGGTGCTAGCGGCTAAACCTGGCACAGCGGAGGTGCTAGCGACTAAACCTGGCGCAGCGGAGGTGCTAGCGGCCAAATCTGGCGCAGTGGAGGTGCTGGTGACTAAATCTGGCGTAGCGGATGTGCTAGAGGCTAAATCTATGCCACTCCTCTTTGAAATCTTCCCTAGGTTGATATTGAATGGTAGGCACACAAACAGCTTTGATCTAAAAACCACTCTATTATTAACATAAATATTAACAAAAACAGAAAAGTAAATACTCAAAGTTTTATGACACTTCAAAAACAGTAGGTGATCCCACTGCTTAAAATTCCAAAAAAATATTACCATATTAAGAGCACCACACCCAGATATTGATTGTTAGTTTGTCTGATTTTGGTCACTTTCAATTAAAATGCCAGTCATATTTGATTGAATCACAGGCTGTAAAAAAGCAATAAAATTGTTAGTATTTTTGATGTTTCTTGATTTTATTAATCGGTTTATTTATTATTATAAAGCACCCCATTTAATTTGCAATTGGTGGGTTGAGAAGTCTCTTTTCATTCTCACTCGTTTTCTAGTTTAGTAGCTCTCGAGTGGTAATGAGCTAAACAATCATACATAAGCTCACTTCACATTAACCTCATCCAAATATTCATAGGGAGATTTTTACAGAATAGGACTGTTATTATACTATTTAAAAGTAAACTGTAAAGTACTATTCAAAAAGCAGACTACTGGTGACGTTTGTAACTAAACATTAATAAATTCCTTATAAAAGGAATACCATAAATGTACTTAGTAGCACAACCAATTTAACATATATTCAGTCTTATTTTGGCAATTAATCGAAGGATCACACTCAAATACATTCTTAACATCACTCTTTGTGCCCATTAGGCAAGTGTTGCAATTGACGACATCACCATCATTTATCAGCCGCTACACAATCATGTCAGACAAATTTATAACAAGCAATGTTACATACCAATAAGGTTCGTGAAGGTAGAAGTAGAAGGTAGTATCGCAATGTTACTTTATTCAGTTTCCAGTTGAAACAAGATTCTTCTAAGTGAAGAGAACAATTATATATTGTTTTTGTTGACATCTTTAAATTTTCAACACCAATTGTTTCCAGCCAAATTTATTTTCCTTTATTTGCAGGCAGCCCTGCAAGTAAAACAACAAACCAATAAAAAGCCATAATATAGCATTATCGATAAATATAAAAATGTCATGCATGCACTGCACTAGTCTATCCCTACAATAACAATAACAAGAAACTAATTCGAAGTAGAAATACAATTATTACTGTTGATAATAAGGGCAAAAGGGAAATTATGAATACTTTACTGTTGAAACTCTTCAACGAATGCAGAATCTTTTGTTTATTATCTAAATCCAAAGATATTTCAGCTGAAATTAAGTACATACTGGTGCAAAGTTATGTTCGGGTGATTTCCGCTTCTTTAATGCCACATCCGATTGTATTACAATTAGGCATCTTGCAATTGACGATTTCCACTATAAAACCAAGTTCAAACGTAATAACACAGCAAAATGACTTCAAAATTCACAAATTATATCCACAGCTCAAGAGTATTTGACAGTTGACGTACCTCAACTTGTTGTCAAACAGCGAGAGGATAAAATGGCGACCCGGCCGCAAATAGGTATTTTAATGACGCTAGGAATGAAGGGTTGCCATTATAGTAACTGTCAAAAACACTGTTATCCTTTTTCACTTAAGCAAAATTATGAAAGTTAAAAAGAGATGACAGTATTTTTATGTGTCGATATGCCACATATTTGTATAACTGTTTTTTCTATAGTCAAACATTTCAAGTCCATATGATTTATACGTCAGAGTGGCCGATGCTACTACTTAAAATGAAAACCCGTGGTTGCTACTGTTAGATGAAGAAAATCGATTCACGTAGAAACACACTAGTTGTCAAGCGTTATCGGAACTTCACTATGACGTTTGACATTAGTCTGTGGTAGTTGGTGTTCCCGCGCTTTTTTTTTCTGCAAGGCTCGTGAATAAAATTGAGTAAATGTATAAAAGTGGTTAAAAGTATTAAATTGCTTTAATAGTATTCAGAAGTGCGATTTACTGACGCTTATAAAGTTATTCATACGGTTTGGTGTGATTTTTGCCAAAGAACTTTGTGATCTACTATCGTTACATTTGCATTGTGCTTGTAAAATTGGAAAAACTTTAATATCGGATTGCAAAAATGGATGCTTGTTATTGTATATATGCTTAACTAACTCTTTTAGTGCCCAATCTAACATATCCAAGAACATTTTGTGTGACGAGAAAAGCTTACGCACGGAACAAGTTGTGACAAGTTGCGCTACTGACGCACTCGCTTGTTCGTTGAATTTTCCCGGTTTTGGGTGAGATGATCAAGGCTCTGCGCTTTGGTTGATAATCCCCGAGGCTGAGGATTGTGAGGTGCACGCTACTTTACCTGCTTGCAATCTTCAAATGCTTCAATTCTTTGGTGAGTGAAATACAGTGATAATAAAAGGAAAAAAAAAACAAAGCAATTACAAACAGAACCTTTATTGTGTAAATAAATTAATTTAATTTCTATTATTTTTTGTGTAAACTTTGAAAGGAACAAGTTGTAACATAAACTGTGTTGTAGTGATAATACTATTAAATTTACTATTTGAATCTATTTCAATTATAACTATGGGTCGGCATAGGAAGAGACATAGGTCTCCCGTTCTACTTCTTCTGGTCAGTGGGTAGCCTTAGGGGCGGATTTTTCTAGCTCAAGCAATGTGGGAAACACTATAAAAGATAAGAAGAATTTAAAGAAGAAAAGCAGTAGGATAAAAGCCTTGGAGGTGCTGATAAGAGAATTGAGAAAGAAAACTAATTATCATACTGGAGATACATCCCAGCCCTCCATAGTTCGCTACATGGGTCGTAATGATTTTATACCTATGTTTGACCCACAGACTTCTCCGGTCTCTGTTGAACATTGGATCCGGAACTTGGAAGGAATTGCCAATATGCATGGTTGGGATGAACGCACACTAATATGTAACTGTACCTCTAAACTTGGTGGCTATGCAAAGAGTTGGTATGAACACCAAGCATCTTATGAAATGAGTTGGACCGAGTGGAAGGAAAAGTTGGTTAAAGCATTCCCGTTCACTAAAAATAAACTAACACAAGTAAGAGAATTAGTGAACCGAGTCAGAAAGCCCAATGAAGACCCAATTGAATTTTATTATACTAAACTTGGGATTGGAATGTCGTGCCAGTTAAGTGATGAGATCATTACTGAAGCTGTCATAGGTACACTTGGGAACCAATTATTGGAGATTGGTGCTAAATCAGCTGGGTGCCGGGACACCAATTCTTTACTTCAGTACTTGGCTAGTATCAACACTTCAGCTGCTAGCAAAGAGCAAGACAAACCTGAAACATTCTTGAAAAATAGTTATGGACCAGATAGGGTGACAATGTGTTTCTCTTGTGGCAAACCTGGTCACAAAGCAAGCAGATGTCGCAAAAACAATAATAATACAAATAAAATGCACAAAAACAAGGAGAATCGAAAATGCTCATTTTGTGGAAGGCCAGGCCATACTGAAGCCGAGTGTTTCAAAAAGAAAAACCAGAGCAAACATTGTTCTTTCTGTAATATTGATGGTCACTCACTGGAGGACTGCAGGAAGAAATCTAAAATAGGTACGCAAATACATAAGGTCAAAACTGTATGCTGTGATTCTTCAGACAAGAAGTACTTCAAGGGTGTACTTGTTAATGGAGCTCCGGCAAATGCTTTTATAGATTTTGGTAGCTCGTGTAATACCATGAAACAGAGTTTCTTTGAGACCCAGGACTTGGTGCTAATACCCAACGATGAAACTGTTATAAAGGGATATGGAGATGCATTAACAACACCATTGGGATTTGTTTCAACTTCTTTTGTCGTTGATGATGTGGAGAAAGTCAATCAATTCTATGTTGTGCAAGATGACCTACAAGAAATTGATGTTCTCATAGGACAGCCTTTCACAGAATCACCGAATATTGTTGTTGTAAAAACCCCGACTGAGCTTAACATATATAAAAATGAAATGGCATTTCAAGTGACTGAACTGTGTGATTCTTTTGGCAAGATACGGTTGTATCCACAAGCAGACCAGAACCTGTTGTTGATGGTGTTATGTGTACCAAGCTGAGCGAACAAAAAAAACCATTGTGCGAGAAGGATGTTATAGGGGACAGTGTTGACTTACATGATGGTCAGGCTTTTATAAAGCTTATCAACAAGACAAATCGGACTCTGGAATTAAAAGAAAAGTACTGTATTGCCAGAGCAGAATTGGAAGGCCAATGTTGTGATAACATTAAGGTGGGTGATCATTTAAATGAAAATCAGAAGGCATCCCTAAACAAACTGCTAACCAAGTATGAGCACTGCTTTTCTGGTAATGGAATGGCACTGAGTAATTGCAGTGTAGAGATGAGCATAACGCTAACAGAAGACAGGATTATAAATTACAAGCCGTACCGAGTCTCATTTCATGAAAGGGAAATTATAAGAAATATCATTGCCGAACTGCTAAAGGCGGGGATAATCGAAAACTCTAAATCCCCTTTTGCAAGCCCTGTAGTGCTTGTGAAGAAGAAAGATGGAGGACATCGGTTGTGCATAGACTACAGAGCACTTAATAAGATCACCGAAAAGGAACGATATCCTTTACCAGTCATACAAGACCTATTAGACAGGTTGGTGGGCCAGTCGGTATTCTGTTGCTTAGATCTGGCCAATGGCTACCACCAAATCAAAATTGCGGAGGATTCAAGACCACTTACTGGATTTATTACGCCGGATGGCCATTACCAATATAAGATGATGAGTTTTGGCCTCTGCAATGCCCCAGCAGTGTTCCAAAGAGCCATGAACGACATTCTGGAGCCAGTAATTCATGTGTGCGCTGAGGTGTATATTGATGATGTCATAGTCTGGGGCAGGGATACCGAGGAATGTCTTGCTAATTTAGAGAAGGTCTTCACCTTGATTGCAAATGCAGGTGTCAAGCTAAAGAAAACCAAATGTTCATTTCTCACGAACAGCGTTGAATACTTTGGCCATGAAATATCTGGCGGTGAGATAAGACCTTCACCTCACAAAACTATGGCAGTTTCCAACTTCAAGGCACCTACAAATGTGCATGACATGCGGCAGTTTCTCGGCCTGGCCAGTTACTTCCGGAAATTTATTAGGAATTTTGCGAGCATTGCACGACCGCTCACTCTACTCTCGAAAAAGGCCGTGGAGTGGCGCTGGGGACCTGAACAAGATCAAGCCTTTAAAACTCTAAAGGATATCCTTACCTCTGATCCAGTGCTGGTAATTTATCATCCGGACAGGGAAACCCAAGTGCACACCGATGCATCAAAAGTAGGACTCGGTGGTGTTCTCCTTCAACGACTACCAAATGGCGAAATGAGGGTTGTCGCTTATGCTAGCCGACAAACAGCAGAAACTGAACAAAGATACCACAGTTTCGAATTGGAAGCTCTTGCTGTGGTGTTTGCTGTCAATCGTTTCAAGGTATACCTTTCTGGTGTTAAGTTTCGAGTCGTGACTGATTGCTCAGCCTTACGGATGGCTTGGTTGAAAAGGGACTTGTCACCACGGATCACCCGTTGGTGGCTCGATCCTACAAGAGTACAATTTTGAAGTTGACCATCGACCCGGTACTTCTATGGTGCACGTCGACGCCTTGAGCAGAAACTCTATGGCAGTGCACCACATACAGGAAAAGGATCTAATTGATGCGTTCCAAGATGACGATGAGGAAATTCAAGCATTGCTTCTGAATTTGAAACTAGAACAAGAAGCCAATAAGAAAAAGAAGGAGGGGCTATCGAAAGATTATAGAGTCGTAGACGGACGGTTGTGTCGTGTAATAGAGAATGGGTTGAGACCGGTTCTACCTAAGAGTTCGAGATTCCATATTATGAAAATTTATCATGACGAACATGGGCACCTGGGAACTGAAAAGTGTCTTGAAGCAATACGAGCTAAATATTGGTTTCCGAAGATGAGAAAGTATGTGACAAAATATGTGGCAAGTTGTCTAGGATGCCAGTTCACGAAGAAACCAACTGGGAAACAACCGGGTTTACTACACCCTGTTCCGAAGGTGGCCGTGCCCTTCCATACTGTACATGTGGACCACCTGGGCCCTTTTTGTAAGAGTAACGGGAAAACATATATTTTTGCGGTTATCGACGGATTCACTAAATTCGTGTGGTTAGAAGCTGTTGCTGCAGTAAATGCCAAAGGCGTGATTACCGCGTTAAGTAAACTGAGCCACACATTTGGTTATCCCGAACGAATTGTTAGTGACCGAGGCACGGCATTCACGGGTAAGGAGTTCAAACAATTTTGCGACACCAACGCCATCAAACATGTTTTGAACGCAGTGGCGTCGCCACGGGCGAATGGACAGGTCGAACGTCTGAACCGAACGATATTAAATTCTCTGTCAGCCCACATGGGTGATAGTGAACGAGGATGGGATGCATACTTGCCAAAGGTTCAATTAGGTTTAAATTCGACGGTAAGTCAAGGGACAGGCAAGTCGCCTTTAGAGTTGCTGTGTGGCTTAAGACCCCGTTTACCTAATTATTTGCAGGGCGCAGTCTACAGTGGAAACTTCTCGACTTCTCGAGACGAAGCTGCTCAAAGTATTGAAACGAATGCAGCTCAGATGAAAACACGTTATGACAAAGATCGGCGAGTTGTAGAACCTCTACTTATGGGTCAGTTGGTTATGGTAGAGCGGAAAATATTACGTCCTGGTCTAACAAGCGGAAAACTTGTCCAGCGATATGCAGGACCATACAGGGTTACAGCTGTGTTACCTAACGACCGCTATGAGGTCACATCGTACACGAAAGGTAAACGAGCGTACAGAAATATAGTTGCCCGTGATAAAATTAAGAGTTGGCATCATAGACGCCGAGACTCTTCATCTGATGAAGATCTGGCAGAGCAGTCGTGAGTTGCCCTTGTATTGATAACCATGCAATCCATTTTTTTTTATATATCATGACGGACGTATGCCTCAGGGGCCTACACAGTGTTGACCCAAGTGCTTGCTTACGGAGCCTTATAGCACAAATTATCTCTAACTCAACTATCACGCTTGCCTACGGGGCCTACACAGCGTTGACCCAAGTGCTTGCTTACGGAGCCTTATAGCACAAATTATCTCTAACTCAACTATCACACTTGCCTACGGGGCCTACACAGCGTTCACCCAAGTGCTTGCTTACGGAGCCTTATAGCACGAGCTTCTCCAATTTAACTAGTTTTGCCTTCGGGGCCTTGGTTTAACGCTTGCCTTCGGGGCCTCACAGCGTTTACTATCGTGCTTGCTTCCGGAGCCTTACAGCACATATACGTCAACCACCAGACGATTGCCTACGGGGCCTAAATTGCAGCCATAATACCTAAGACTTGCCTAAGGGGCCTTTCTGTCGGGTATTCAGTCTTTGCCTTCGGGGCCTTATATAACCTTTGTTTTTACGCTTGCCTTCGGGGCCTCACAGCGGTAGTTGCCGGAATGGTGAAGATCGCCAGTGGAACCCTGCAGCGAGCATACGGCTGAGCTGTCGTACCAAGCTGAGGGGACCTTCGGGGACCGAAGGACTGCAGGATGGCCGAGCTGTTAGATGAAGAAAATCGATTCACGTAGAAACACACTAGTTGTCAAGCGTTATCGGAACTTCACTATGACGTTTGACATTAGTCTGTGGTAGTTGGTGTTCCCGCGCTTTTTTTTTTGCAAGGCTTGTGAATAAAATTGAGTATATGTATAAAAGTGGTTAAAAGTATTAAATTGCTTTAATACTACAAAAATATCTATAATCTGATTCTTTCGTATTTTCTAAACGGCTCCGCGAAACTCAAACTTGGACATCATTCCATTTCTAAGTCTCTAACCATGGGATGTCCTCAGGGCTCAGTTATCGGTCCATATGTATGGAATTTTGGCTACGATGATTTCCTCGCACTTCCGCTCCCATGCGGCTGTTCATTAACCGGTTACGCGGACGATGGCTTACTGCTCATTGAGGCAAGCACTCGGGCTGGACTCGAGAACTTGGCTGACACATGTCTACGTTTAATATCACAGTGGGGCGATCGAAACCGTCTGAACTTTGCACCGCATAAAACCTATCAACTTATTTTAAAAAGAAATCTAAAATCCTGGCCTAGTATTAAATTTAATAACGTACCCGTTAAAAGAAAAGAATCCGTGTGCTACCTCGGTATGCTACTAGAAAGGAACTTTTCATTTATTGATCATATAAAAACAGTAGGTGAAAAAGCAAAAAAGGACTTCTACGCCTTGACGAGAATATCCAAAGCTTCTTGGGGTCTCTCATTTCAAACCTTAAAAATTATCTAAGGGGTTACTCACTTGGGTTGTATGTGCTACGGGGCACCTGTCTGGGCTGACAAGGCCACCATAGGGGCGGTACGCCGTAAATTGCTGCAAAGCCAGCGTTTGGCTTTGATATTCTTATGCAAGGCGTATAGGACGGTTAGTACTGAAGCCTTACCGGTGCTGGCGGGAGTTGTCCCAGTCGATCTAAAGGTGCAGCGGCGTGCTGCAATGTACTACTACGCTAGAAAGATCACGGACCTAGAGTTTTTACCGCAACGCGACCGTGCTAAGATCTGTAGATTACTAAAACCCCAGACTGACGTCTGGGAGGAACTTTTATCCGAATGGCAATGTAGGTGGGAAAATTCCATTAAAGGCCGACACCCCCACCAGTTTTTCCATCCGTTCGTGAGCGGCTGGATAGGACATGGCTGGAGGTGGATCATTGTGTTGCCCAATTTCTCACAGGTCATGGCAACTTTAAGAGTAAATTATTTTCCTTTAGGCTTGTGGCCTCGCCTTTATGTCAATGTTCTACAGCCGACTATGAATACGAACAATCCGCGCACCACATCTTATGGGAGTGTATTCTTTGGCAAACTGAACGCAATATTATGTTAGATAGTATTCAGGTTACATCTGGAGTAATTTACTACACGGACCTTGTAGAAACCAGAACAAACTTCCGTGCTTTCAGGCGATTTTGCCATACCTATTACTGGAATCAAAAGTAGCTCACAATTTAGGACCCATTAGTTTTTAATTAATATATAATCCGTGGTGCTTGACAACTGGGCTTAACCCAGTTGTATATGTCCCTTGGTGCCTATTGGCGTAGCTCTATTCTGTCTCCTGCTTGAAAAGGAGGGAAGTGGAAATTATATATATATTTATTTTCCTACTCCTCCGCTGTACTTTTCTGATTAAATTCGTTGCAGGATCCAAGACAGTTAAATCGTTTCTCCGGGACTCGTCGGGCTTCATTGGCTCGGCATTTTTCTGGTGGTCGCCACTGTTACAGTTGATTCTGGCAAATTCTGGCTTTCAGGAGTTGCAGTGGTTGGGAATGTGTGGCGGGCTTGTCCCAAAAAAAAAATCTGTATGATGACGAAATCTTAATTTATCCGAAGGTCTATCCAAAATAATTACATACCTACAAAATGCTTCGACATTCGCGCCATTTTTAAACGAATGTTTAGGACTATCGAAGGGATAATAGAGTTAATGTCTATTCTCAGCACCACGGAGTATGAGGTCCCAATTGACAACTACGAAGTCAAGTTAACTCCGTTTGACCAGCTGCCTTCTAAATTAGATAACAGTCATACGGAATTTATTCAACATTTAGAAGTCTCAAAAACTGACCGGCATACAGGAGTTCTTAAGCAAATAAGGTGTTCTCATTTAAATCCACAAGAACATAAGGCTTTGATGAACTGTATTTCCAAATATACGGATATATTTCATCTTGATGGCGAAAATTTAACTCATACAGATGTAATTAAACATTCAATTAACACTGGGGATGCACCCCCAATTCACGTGAAATCGTATCGTTTCCCTGAAGTGCATAAAAACGAAGTCGAAAAACAAATTACAAAAATGCTCGATCAAAATATTATTCGCCCCTCAACTTTTCCTTGGAATGCGCCTGTGTGGGTGGTTCCGAAAAAATTAGATGCATCGGGTAAACAAAAGTGGCGTATTGTAATTGACTATCGACGCTTGAACGACGTTACTGTATCCGAGGTTTATCCTCTTCCTCTTATAACTGACATCTTGGATCAATTAGGTCATTCAAAATATTTCAGTACTCTTGATTTATTTTCAGGTTTCCACCAAGTCTTATTAAATCCTAAAGATATAGAAAAAACAGCCTTCAGCGTAACGACTAACAGTATATCAGGTCAATTTGAATTTACAAGAATGCCGTTCGGGCTCAAAAATGCTCCGGCGACATTCCAAAGAATGATGAATATTGTTCTCTCAGGACTTCAAGGTCTTCATTGTTACATATATCTCGATGATTGTATAATTTACTCACATAACCTTGAATCTCACATACAGAAATTAGAATCTGTATTTTCTAAACGTAGAGAGGCAAACTTAAAATTACAGCCCGATAAGTGTGAATTTTTAAGACGAGAAGTGGCTTATTTAGGGCATATTACGGACAACGGTGTTACGCCTAATCCAGATAAGGTAAAGGCTATATCTCAATTCCCCACGCCGAAAACTCCCAAAGATGTAAAATCTTTCCTCGGTTTAACAGGTTATTACCGTCGCTTTATCGAGAATTTCTCTCATATTACTAAACCTCTCACATCTTTACTAAAAAAGGATGTTAATTTTCATTGGTCTCATGAACAAGAGCAAGCTTTCAGCATGCTTAAAGAAAGGCTCATCTCAGCTCCTTTATTACAATATCCAGATTTTTCTCAACCTTTTATTGTGACGACGGATTCTTCCAATTATGCCGTCGGTGCAGTTTTATCACAGGGCGAAATAGGCAAAGATAAGCCCATCGCATATGCGTCTCGCACTTTAAATAAACAAGAAGGTAATTATTCAACAACTGAGAAAGAGCTCCTCGCTATACTTTTCGCCGTAAACACATTTAGGCCTATCTTTATGGTTATAAATTTAAAATCGTGACTGATCATCGCCCTTTAACGTGGTTATTTAACGCTAAAGACCCGGGTGGCCGTTTGTTAAGATGGCGACTAAAACTCGAAGAGTACGAGTATGAGATTGTGTATAAACCCAGCAGAGTTAATAGTAACGCTGACGCGTTATCGCGTTATCCAGTCAATGCTGTGACTACCCGAAGTTCCAACATTAACTCGAATAATTATGAGGAATAATTTAAAAAACAATTCACAAAAACCATTTCGGATTGCGACACGAAAATCGTTGAACATAATGAGAGTTTACATAAAGCAAAACAAAAGTGTATTGCCTGTCCAGTTTCTTTAGATCTAGATAACTCAATGCCGCATACTGAGCAATTATTAGCGATGCTTGACAACCCCCAGGAATATCGCGCAGGCGAACGCGAACCTGACACCTCACAAACGGTTGTCTGTAAAAATAATAAGATACTTTATTTCTTATACACTAAAGTCCATCATTTCGATGAAACAACTTACAAAACTATTTATAACTTACTACTTAAATTACGTGATGATATTATTTCTATAAATGATGAAATAATATGAAGGGATTAGCTTTGCCTGATTTTTCTGAACCATTTTCTAAACTAGTTTATGTTAAAATATATAATATAATCTCTTACATTTTTCATGGCACTAAAATTGAGATCCATATTTATAAAAACCAAATACTTTATCCAACTCCTGCCGAGATCTGCAATATCCTTAAAGAAAATCACGGGACGATCATAGCAGGTCACCCAGGCGTTAAACGCATGTTAAGTAGAATCAAAGCCTCATACTATTGGAAAGGAATGCGTTCAGATATTGAACGATTTGTTAAAGACTGTAAGTTATGCCAAATAAATAAACCTTTAAGAGCATCAAACAAAGCACCTATGGTAATAACATCAACAAGTACTAGGCCCTTTGAAAGATTAGCCCTCGATATCGTTGGTACTTTACCCGAAGCAGGCCTTCAGAAATTTAAATATATTTTAACACTTCAGGATGATTTAACAAAATTTTCATGTGCCTATCCTATGATAACCTGTACGACTGAAGAAGTTGCACGCAGCCTCGTACATTTCTTTTCATTATTTGGTTTTCCCATAATGTTATTGACGGATCAAGGTACAACCTTTACGTCAGAGTTATTTAGGCAGTTAACTGAAATTCTTAAAATAAAAAATCTATTCTCTACTCCGTATCATCCTCAAACAAATGGCGCACTAGAACGAAGCCATGCTACTCTTAAGGAGTACTTAAGGTCTTTTGTTAATGAAAATCAAAACGACTGGCATTGCTATCTCGCAACAGCGATTTTGTCTTATAATACAACCCCTCATTGCACTACCGAATTCTCACCTTTTGAACTTCTATACGGTTATAAGCCGTCAATTCCCAGTAGTGTTTACGAGTCGAATGATAACGTTACCTATCAGGAGTACATTCGTGCTTTACGATATAGGATGAGATACTCCCGCGAAAAAGCTATTGAAAATATGAATAAAAGTAAAGAATCTTCAAAAACATATTATGATTCTACAGCCCGAGAAAAAACATATAAAACCGGTGATTTAGTTTATTTAAAGCACCATCATAGGCTCCGTAAGGCTCTGTCCCCTGTGTGGAAGGGACAATTTAAGATTTTAAAAACGCACGGTATAAATAACGTCACTCTATGCGTCAATAGGAAACATGTGAAATATCATGTTAACGAAATTAAACCAGCGTGAATATGTTTCGTGTGTTCAAGTTTGTCCGAGCCAATTGAAATAATACAACATAGTGCAGGAATCTATTTTGATCCAACATCAATAGTCTATTTCCAAAACGATAACTGGAATGTTATCACATATATAGACATGGTTCCTATTAGACCTTATATGGGAAATATAGAAAAGTCTATTGAAAGCATATCAACTTTTTGCGAAAAAACTCTTAATTCACCTAACATTAATTAAGAGTGTAAGGATACTATTAATCCCTTAGAAATACTTATTAATTCTAATAATCTTAAGTTGGAATCGTTGTCGCATCTTATTTCCGATAATCGTCAAAAACGCGCTCTTGAATTTGGAGGCGAAATTTTAAAATTCTTTTTCGGTACATTAGATGCTGACGACGCGAAAAAATACGACGAAGCTGTTAGCACTTGTCAACAAAATGAGCATCATATTTATTCTTTAATGAAAGATAACATACATGATGTACGTCCTACGATAAATAGTTTTAATGTCTCTATTCAAAAGTTAAATAAAAATGAAGTTTTACTTGATAGGCAAATTGAAAAACTTAATTATATATTTGCAAGTATTTTTAAGACAAATAACAACATATTGAATGTAGAAAAAATCAATTCTATGTTTAATATTATCGAAGGCTCATTACTGTCAATTTCCAATATTTTAGACACAATACTAACTCAATTTTATTCGCTAAAGCTAATATTTTACAACCATACGTCATAACTCCCAAGAAATTATACAATGAATGATCAAATAACAGTCAACTTAAGAGAACCTCTGAGTTCCCGGTTTCGCTAACCTTGCAAAACATTCACACTATGGTCTATAAGTCTGGAGACGCGTCTCGGCGCGGGCCAGCTAGCTATAGCGTTTTTAAAATTTAGCCAGAAACAAAAATGTGCAATTTTTTGCAGTTCTATGCGAGCCAGACGCACGTTTGAGGCGTCTGGAGACGCGTCTCGGCGCGGGCCAGCTAGCTATAGCGATTTTAGAATTTAGCCACGAACAAAAATGTGCAATATTTTGCAGTTCTATGCGAGCCAGACGCACGTTTGAGGCGTCTGGAGACGCGTCTCGGCGCGGGCCAGCTAGCTATAGCGTTTTTAGAATTTAGCCAGGAACAAGAATGTGCAATTTTTTGCAGTTCTATGCGAGCCAGACGCACGTTTGAGGCGTCTGGAGACGCGTCTCGGCGCGGGCCAGCTAGCTATAGCGTTTTTAGAATTTAGCCAGGAACAAAAATGTGCAATTTTTTGCAGTTCTATGCGAGCCAGACGCACGTTTGAGGCGTCTGGAGACGCGTCTCGGCGCGGGCCAGCTAGCTATAGCGTTTTTAGAATTTAGCCAGGAACAAAAATGTGCAAGATTTTGCAGTTCTATGCGAGCCAGACGCACGTTTGAGGCGTCTGGAGACGCGTCTCGGCGCGGGCCAGCTAGCTATAGCGTTTTTAGAATTTAGCTAGGAACAAAAATGTGCAATTTTTTGCAGTTCTATGCGAGCCAGACGCACGTTTGAGGCGTCTGGAGACGCGTCTCGGCGCGGGCCAGCTAGCTATAGCGATTTTAGAATTTAGCCACGAACAAAATTGTGCAATCTTTTGCAGTTCTATGCGAGCCAGACGCACGTTTGAGGCGTCTGGAGACGCGTCTCGGCGCGGGCCAGCTAGCTATAGCGTTTTTAGAATTTAGCCAGGAACAAGAATGTGCAATTTTTTGCAGTTCTATGCGAGCCAGACGCACGTTTGAGGCGTCTGGAGACGCGTCTCGGCGCGGGCCAGCTAGCTATAGCGTTTTTCGAATTTAGCCAGGAACAAAAATGTGCAATTTTTTGCAGTTCTATGCGAGCCAGACGCACGTTTGAGGCGTCTGGAGACGCGTCTCGGCGCGGGCCAGCTAGCTATAGCGTTTTTAGAATTTAGCCAGGAACAAGAATGTGCAATTTTTTGCAGTTCTATGCGAGCCAGACGCACGTTTGAGGCGTCTGGAGACGCGTCTCGGCGCGGGCCAGCTAGCTATAGCGTTTTTAGAATTTAGCCAGGAACAAAAATGTGCAATTTTTTGCAGTTCTATGCGAGCCAGACGCACGTTTGAGGCGTCTGGAGACGCGTCTCGGCGCGGGCCAGCTAGCTATAGCGTTTTTAGAATTTGGCCAGGAACAAAAATGTGCAATTTTTTGCAGTTCTATGCGAGCCAGACGCACGTTTGAGGCGTCTGGAGACGCGTCTCGGCGCGGGCCAGCTAGCTATAGCGTTTTTAGAGTTTAGCCAGGAACAAAAATGTCCAATTTTTTGCAGTTCTATGTGAGCCAGACGCACGTTTGAGGCGTCTGGAGACGCGTCTCGGCGCGGGCCAGCTAGCTATAGCGTTTTTAGAATTTAGCCAGGAACAAAAATGTGCAATTTTTTGCAGTTCTATGCGAGCCAGACGCACGTTTGAGGCGTCTGGAGACGCGTCTCGGCGCGGGCCAGCTAGCTATAGCGTTTTTAGAATTTAGCCAGGAACAAAAATGTGCAATTTTTTGCAGTTCTATGCGAGCCAGACGCACGTTTGAGGCGTCTGGAGACGCGTCTCGGCGCGGGCCAGCTAGCTATAGCGTTTTTAGAATTTAGCCAGGAACAAAAATGTGCAATATTTTGCAGTTCTATGCGAGCCAGACGCATGTTTGAGGCGTCTGGAGACGCGTCTCGGCGCGGGCCAGCTAGCTATAGCGTTTTTAGAATTTAGCCAGGAACAAAAATGTGCAATTTTTTGTAGTTCTATGCGAGCCAGACGCACGTTTGAGGCGTCTGGAGACGCGTCTCGGCGCGGGCCAGCTAGCTATAGCGTTTTTAGAATTTAGCCAGGAACAAAAATGTGTAATTTTATGCAGTTCTATGCGAGCCAGACGCACGTTTGAGGCGTCTGGAGACGCGTCTCGACGCGGGCCAGCAAGTTATAGCGTTTTTAGAATTTAGCCAGGAACAAAAATGTGTAATTTTATGCAGTTCTATGCGAGCCAGACGCACGTTTGAGGCGTCTGGAGACGCGTCTCGACGCGGGCCAGCAAGTTATAGCGTTTTTAGTATTTAGCCAGGAACAAAAATGTGCAATTTTTTGCAGTACTATGCGAGCCAGACGCACGTTTGAGGCGTCTGGAGACGCGTCTCGGCGCGGGCCAGCTAGCTATAGCGTTTTTAGAATTTAGCCAGGAACAAAAATGTGCATTTCTTTGCAGTTCTATGCGAGCCAGACGCACGTTTGAGGCGTCTGGAGACGCGTCTCGGCGCGGGCCAGCTAGCTATAGCGTTTTTAGAATTTAGCCAGGAACAAAAATGTGCAATTTTTTGCAGTTCTATGCGAGCCAGACGCACGTTTGAGGCGTCTGGAGACGCGTCTCGGCGCGGGCCAGCTAGCTATAGCGTTTTTAGAATTTAGCCAGGAACAAAAATGTGCAATTTTTTGCAGTTCTATGCGAGCCAGACGCACGTTTGAGGCGTCTGGAGACGCGTCTCGGCGCAGGCCAGCTAGCTATAGCGTTCCCTCCCCACTCGCGCGCACTGCGGTGTTTATTATATCGCTGCGTATTGTAAATTCGGAATTCGCGTTGTGTGTTTATTTTAAGGCTTGTGAATTGTTCCTAGCGGTGCTATAGTGTAGTAAGTGCGTGTTTTGTAAGTTTTTCAAAGTGTCTGTTCATTTATTTACAGGTAATTAGTCAATTTCTCCAGCTTTCGGTAAGTGCATTTATTTTTCTTGTGTGTGGGTAACGCGAAATAACTTAATCGATTGATATCTATTTGTTTAGTTCTTTTGATATTTTTAATTCATCCGTGTTGTTATAAAGTAATTCATGATGTCAACAAATGATGACCCTCCAGATCGTGGCGGAGATATATTTCGTCGAAATACAAAAACCCAAAGGTCGCCCGTGGCGACCTCCGCTAATTCGAAACGCTTGTTCAGCGAAATGTCTCCATCATACATTTCGCCCGATGATAGGTCAAAACGGGTTCATCCAACTTTCGAAACCGTGGAAAAATCCTCGCCGATTTTAAATATCAGTAATGTGAGCAATACCGATTACTGCGACTTAGTTTCCGAGGCGTCAGCCTACCTGTCAAAAATTAACGACTTAGTCAATGATCAGGGCTCTCGCATTAACGTAGCAAATAAATCTGCCATTATGGATATGACACAGCGTGTCACGGCCATCGTTTCTATGCTGGCCATAAAATCATCATGCAACGAAACGAAGTTAGCCAATACGGAACGCGAATTAGAAAAAATCAAGTCGAATAACTATGTCAATCCCAATCCTGTCAATAATAATAATAACAATTGTAAAATTTCGTATGCGGACTCGTTGAAACTACGCTTGCCAAAAGTAGCTCCAGCAATTATGGAATCCCGTCCACCATTGCCGTGTGTGGTGGCTTATCCGACCGCAGCTCGATCAGCTGATTATAGCACTTCGTCCGCGACAAAACAAGCGCTTATGAAAGCAATTAAGCCCTGTGATGACGGTTTTCAAATTGTAGGCGTGAAAAAAACCGCGAAATCAGGTGTTGTTCTACGTGTCGCTAGTGAACATCAGCTTCAAAAATTGGAATCCGTGGACGCAATTAAGGCCGCTGGTTAACGACTAGAAAAACCAAAAGGTAGACGCCCTCGAGTATTAGTTAAGGATGTACCATCTTCAATGGATGATGGCGCTTTTCTGATCGCGCTATACCGCCAAAATATTAAAGATGAGCTTCAAATGAAAGAGGATGACTTTATTAAGTCTACTAAAATTATCCGTAGGCGCTCGTTAGGCAACGGTCGTAAGTGGATAGGCATCGAGTTAGATTCCGCAGTACGTAAACACTTAGTTTCTACCAAGGATAAATTATTTATTGATTGGGCTACCTGCCGCTTTATTGACGATGTTGAAGTCGTTCGGTGCTTACATTGTCAACAGTTCGGTCACGTTAAGAAACACTGCGTTAATAAAGAACCGACTTGTGACTGACACGTTTGAGGCGTCTGGAGACGCGTCTCGGCGCGGGCCAGCTAGCTATAGCGTTTTTAGAATTTAGCCAGGAACAAAAATGTGCATTTTTTTGCAGTTCTATGCGAGCCAGACGCACGTTTGAGGCGTCTGGAGACGCGTCTCGGCGCGGGCCAGCTAGCTATAGCGTTTTTAGAATTTAGCCAGGAACAAAAATGTGCATTTTTTTGCAGTTCTATGCGAGCCAGACGCACGTTTGAGGCGTCTGGAGACGCGTCTCGGCGCGGGCCAGCTAGCTATAGCGTTTTTCGAATTTAGCCAGGAACAAAAATGTGCAATTTTTTGCAGTTCTATGCGAGCCAGACGCACGTTTGAGGCGTCTGGAGACGCGTCTCGATGCGTGCCAGCTAGCTATAGCGTTTTTAGAATTTAGCCAGGAACAAAAATGTGCAATTTTTTGCAGTTCTATGCGGGCCAGACGCACGTTTGAGGCGTCTGGAGACGCGTCTCGGCGCGGGCCAGCTAACTATAGCGTTTTTAGAATTTAGCCAGGAACAAAAATGTGCAATTTTTTGCAGTTCTATGCGAGCCAGACGCACGTTTGAGGCGTCTGGAGACGCGTCTCGACGCGGGCCAGCTAGCTATAGCGTTTTTAGAATTTAGCCAGGAACAAAAATGTGCATTTTTTTGCAGTTCTATGCGAGCCAGACGCACGTTTGAGGCGTCTGGAGACGCGTCTCGGCGCGGGCCAGCTAGCTATAGCGTTTTTCGAATTTAGCCAGGAACAAAAATGTGTAATTTTATGCAGTTCTATGCGAGCCAGACGCACGTTTGAGGCGTCTGGAGACGCGTCTCGACGCGGGCCAGCAAGTTATAGCGTTTTTAGAATTTAGCCAGGAACAAAAATGTGCAATTTTTTGCAGTACTATGCGAGCCAGACGCACGTTTGAGGCGTCTGGAGACGCGTCTCGGCGCGGGCCAGCTAGCTATAGCGTTTTTAGAATTTAGCCAGGAACAAAAATGTGCAATTTTTTGTAGTTCTATGCGAGCCAGACGCACGTTTGAGGCGTCTGGAGACGCGTCTCGGCGCGGGCCAGCTAGCTATAGCGTTTTTAGAATTTAGCCAGGAACAAAAATGTGTAATTTTATGCAGTTCTATGCGAGCAGACGCACGTTTGAGGCGTCTGGAGACGCGTCTCGACGCGGGCCAGCAAGTTATAGTGTTTTTAGAATTTAGCCAGGAACAAAAATGTGCAATTTTTTGCAGTACTATGCGAGCCAGACGCACGTTTGAGGCGTCTGGAGACGCGTCTCGGCGCGGGCCAGCTAGCTATAGCTTTTCTAGAATTTTGCCAGGAACAAAAATGTGCAATTTTTTGTAGTTCTATGCGAGCCAGACGCACGTTTGAGGCGTCTGGAGACGCGTCTCGGCGCGGGCCAGCTAGCTATAGCGTTTTTAGAATTTAGCCAGGAACAAAAATGTGTAATTTTATGCAGTTCTATGCGAGCCAGACGCACGTTTGAGGCGTCTGGAGACGCGTCTCGACGCGGGCCAGCAAGTTATAGCGTTTTTAGAATTTAGCCAGGAACAAAAATGTGCAATTTTTTGCAGTACTATGCGAGCCGGACGCACGTTTGAGGCGTCTGGAGACGCGTCTCGGCGCGGGCCAGCTAGCTATAGCGTTTTTAGAATTTAGCCAGGAACAAAAATGTGCAATATTTTGCAGTTCTATGCGAGCCAGACGCATGTTTGAGGCGTCTGGAGACGCGTCTCGGCGCGGGCCAGCTAGCTATAGCGTTTTTAGAATTTAGCCAGGAACAAAAATGTGCAATTTTTTGTAGTTCTATGCGAGCCAGACGCACGTTTGAGGCGTCTGGAGACGCGTCTCGGCGCGGGCCAGCTAGCTATAGCGTTTTTAGAATTTAGCCAGGAACAAAAATGTGTAATTTTATGCAGTTCTATGCGAGCCAGACGCACGTTTGAGGCGTCTGGAGACGCGTCTCGACGCGGGCCAGCAAGTTATAGCGTTTTTAGAATTTAGCCAGGAACAAAAATGTGTAATTTTATGCAGTTCTATGCGAGCCAGACGCACGTTTGAGGCGTCTGGAGACGCGTCTCGACGCGGGCCAGCAAGTTATAGCGTTTTTAGTATTTAGCCAGGAACAAAAATGTGCAATTTTTTGCAGTACTATGCGAGCCAGACGCACGTTTGAGGCGTCTGGAGACGCGTCTCGGCGCGGGCCAGCTAGCTATAGCGTTTTTAGAATTTAGCCAGGAACAAAAATGTGCAATTTTTTGCAGTTTATGCGAGCCAGACGCACGTTTGAGGCGTCTGGAGACGCGTCTCGGCGCGGGCCAGCTAGCTATAGCGTTTTTAGAATTTAGCCAGGAACAAAAATGTGCATTTCTTTGCAGTTCTATGCGAGCCAGACGCACGTTCGAGGCGTCTGGAGACGCGTCTCGGCGCGGGCCAGCTAGCTATAGCGTTTTTAGAATTTAGCCAGGAACAAAAATGTGCAATTTTTTGCAGTTCTATGCGAGCCAGACGCACGTTTGAGGCGTCTGGAGACGCGTCTCGGCGCGGGCCAGCTAGCTATAGCGTTTTTAGAATTTAGCCAGGAACAAAAATGTGCAATTTTTTGCAGTTCTATGCGAGCCAGACGCACGTTTGAGGCGTCTGGAGACGCGTCTCGGCGCGGGCCAGCTAGCTATAGCGTTCCCTCCCCACTCGCGCGCACTGCAGTGTTTATTATATCGCTGCGTATTGTAAATTCGGAATTCGCGTTGTGTGTTTATTTTAAGGCTTGTGAATTGTTCCTAGCGGTGCTATAGTGTAGTAAGTGCGTGTTTTGTAAGTTTTTCAAAGTGTCTGTTCATTTATTTACAGGTAATTAGTCAATTTCTCCAGCTTTCGGTAAGTGCATTTATTTTTCTTGTGTGTGGGTAACGCGAAATAACTTAATCGATTGATATCTATTTGTTTAGTTCTTTTGATATTTTTAATTCATCCGTGTTGTTATAAAGTAATTCATGATGTCAACAAATGATGACCCTCCAGATCGTGGCGGAGATATATTTCGTCGAAATACAAAAACCCAAAGGTCGCCCGTGGCGACCTCCGCTAATTCGAAACGCTTGTTCAGCGAAATGTCTCCATCATACATTTCGCCCGATGATAGGTCAAAACGGGTTCATCCAACTTTCGAAACCGTGGAAAAATCCTCGCCGATTTTAAATATCAGTAATGTGAGCAATACCGATTACTGCGACTTAGTTTCCGAGGCGTCAGCCTACCTGTCAAAAATTAACGACTTAGTCAATGATCAGGGCTCTCGCATTAACGTAGCAAATAAATCTGCCATTATGGATATGACACAGCGTGTCACGGCCATCGTTTCTATGCTGGCCATAAAATCATCATGCAACGAAACGAAGTTAGCCAATACGGAACGCGAATTAGAAAAAATCAAGTCGAATAACTATGTCAATCCCAATCCTGTCAATAATAATAATAACAATTGTAAAATTTCGTATGCGGACTCGTTGAAACTACGCTTGCCAAAAGTAGCTCCAGCAATTATGGAATCCCGTCCACCATTGCCGTGTGTGGTGGCTTATCCGACCGCAGCTCGATCAGCTGATTATAGCACTTCGTCCGCGACAAAACAAGCGCTTATGAAAGCAATTAAGCCCTGTGATGACGGTTTTCAAATTGTAGGCGTGAAAAAAACCGCGAAATCAGGTGTTGTTCTACGTGTCGCTAGTGAACATCAGCTTAAAAAATTGGAATCCGTGGACGCAATTAAGGCCGCTGGTTAACGACTAGAAAAACCAAAAGGTAGACGCCCTCGAGTATTAGTTAAGGATGTACCATCTTCAATGGATGATGGCGCTTTTCTGATCGCGCTATACCGCCAAAATATTAAAGATGAGCTTCAAATGAAAGAGGATGACTTTATTAAGTCTACTAAAATTATCCGTAGGCGCTCGTTAGACAACGGTCGTAAGTGGATAGGCATCGAGTTAGATTCCGCAGTACGTAAACACTTAGTTTCTACCAAGGATAAATTATTTATTGATTGGGCTACCTGCCGCTTTATTGACGATGTTGAAGTCGTTCGGTGCTTACATTGTCAACAGTTCGGTCACGTTAAGAAACACTGCGTTAATAAAGAACCGACTTGTGACTGACACGTTTGAGGCGTCTGGAGACGCGTCTCGGCGCGGGCCAGCTAGCTATAGCGTTTTTAGAATTTAGCCAGGAACAAAAATGTGCAATTTTTTGCAGTTCTATGCGAGCCAGACGCACGTTTGAGGCGTCTGGAGACGCGTCTCGGCGCGGGCCAGCTATCTATAGCGTTTTTAGAATTTAGCCAGGAACAAAAATGTGCAATTTTTTGCAGTTCTATGCGAGCCAGACGCACGTTTGAGGCGTCTGGAGACGCGTCTCGGCGCGGGCCAGCTAGCTATAGCGTTTTTAGAATTTAGCCAGGAACAAAAATGTGTATTATTTTGCAGTTCTATGCGAGCCAGACGCACGTTTGAGGCGTCTGGAGACGCGTCTCGGCGCGGGCCAGCTAGCTATAGCGATTTTAGAATTTAGCCAGGAACAAAAATGTGCAATTTTTTGCAGTTCTATGCGAGCCAGACGCACGTTTGAGGCGTCTGGAGACGCGTCTCGGCGCGGGCCAGCTAGCTATAGCGATTTTAGAATTTAGCCACGAACAAAAATGCGCAATCATTTGCAGTTCTATACGAGCCAGACGCACGTTTGAGGCGTCTGGAGACGCGTCTCGGCGCGGGCCAGCTAGCTATAGCGTTTTTAGAATTTAGCCAGGAACAAAAATGTGCATTTTTTTGCAGTTCTATGCGAGCCAGACGCACGTTTGAGGCGTCTGGAGACGCGTCTCGGCGCGGGCCAGCTAGCTATAGCGTTTTTAGAATTTAGCCAGGAACAAAAATGTGCAATTTTTTGCAGTTCTATGCGAGCCAGACGCACGTTTGAGGCGTCTGGAGACGCGTCTCGACGCGTGCCAGCTAGCTATAGCGTTTTTAGAATTTAGCCAGGAACAAAAATGTGCAATTTTTTGCAGTTCTATGCGGGCCAGACGCACGTTTGAGGCGTCTGGAGACGCGTCTCGGCGCGGGCCAGCTAACTATAGCGTTTTTAGAATTTAGCCAGGAACAAAAATGTGCAATTTTTTGCAGTTCTATGCGAGCCAGACGCACGTTTGAGGCGTCTGGAGACGCGTCTCGACGCGGGCCAGCTAGCTATAGCGTTTTTAGAATTTAGCCAGGAACAAAAATGTGCATTTTTTTGCAGTTCTATGCGAGCCAGACGCACGTTTGAGGCGTCTGGAGACGCGTCTCGGCGCGGGCCAGCTAGCTATAGCGTTTTTCGAATTTAGCCAGGAACAAAAATGTGTAATTTTATGCAGTTCTATGCGAGCCAGACGCACGTTTGAGGCGTCTGGAGACGCGTCTCGACGCGGGCCAGCAAGTTATAGCGTTTTTAGAATTTAGCCAGGAACAAAAATGTGCAATTTTTTGCAGTACTATGCGAGCCAGACGCACGTTTGAGGCGTCTGGAGACGCGTCTCGGCGCGGGCCAGCTAGCTATAGCGTTTTTAGAATTTAGCCAGGAACAAAAATGTGCAATTTTTTGTAGTTCTATGCGAGCCAGACGCACGTTTGAGGCGTCTGGAGACGCGTCTCGGCGCGGGCCAGCTAGCTATAGCGTTTTTAGAATTTAGCCAGGAACAAAAATGTGTAATTTTATGCAGTTCTATGCGAGCAGACGCACGTTTGAGGCGTCTGGAGACGCGTCTCGACGCGGGCCAGCAAGTTATAGCGTTTTTAGAATTTAGCCAGGAACAAAAATGTGCAATTTTTTGCAGTACTATGCGAGCCAGACGCACGTTTGAGGCGTCTGGAGACGCGTCTCGGCGCGGGCCAGCTAGCTATAGCTTTTCTAGAATTTTGCCAGGAACAAAAATGTGCAATTTTTTGTAGTTCTATGCGAGCCAGACGCACGTTTGAGGCGTCTGGAGACGCGTCTCGGCGCGGGCCAGCTAGCTATAGCGTTTTTAGAATTTAGCCAGGAACAAAAATGTGTAATTTTATGCAGTTCTATGCGAGCCAGACGCACGTTTGAGGCGTCTGGAGACGCGTCTCGACGCGGGCCAGCAAGTTATAGCGTTTTTAGAATTTAGCCAGGAACAAAAATGTGCAATTTTTTGCAGTACTATGCGAGCCAGACGCACGTTTGAGGCGTCTGGAGACGCGTCTCGGCGCGGGCCAGCTAGCTATAGCGTTTTTAGAATTTAGCCAGGAACAAAAATGTGCAATTTTTTGTAGTTCTATGCGAGCCAGACGCACGTTTGAGGCGTCTGGAGACGCGTCTCGGCGCGGGCCAGCTAGCTATAGCGTTTTTAGAATTTAGCCAGGAACAAAAATCTGTAATTTTATGCAGTTCTATGCGAGCCAGACGCACGTTTGAGGCGTCTGGAGACGCGTCTCGACGCGGGCCAGCAAGTTATAGCGTTTTTAGAATTTAGCCACGAACAAAAATGTGCAATTTTTTGCAGTACTATGCGAGCCAGACGCACGTTTGAGGCGTCTGGAGACGCGTCTCGGCTCGGGCCAGCTAGCTATAGCGCTTTTAGAATTTAGCCAGGAACAAAAATGTGCAATTTTTTGCAGTTCTATGCGAGCCAGATGCACGTTTGAGGCGTCTGGAGACGCGTCTCGGCGCCGGCCAGCTAGCTATAGCGTTTTAAGAATTTAGCCAGGAACAAAAATGTGCAATTTTTTGCAGTTCTATGCGAGCCAGATGCACGTTTGAGGCGTCTGGAGACGCGTCTCGGCGCCGGCCAGCTAGCTATAGCGTTTTTAGAATTTAGCCAGGAACAAAAATGTGCAATTTTTTGCAGTTCTATGCGAGCCAGACGCACGTTTGAGGCGTCTGGAGACGCGTCTCGGCGCGGGCCAGCTAGCTATAGCGTTTTAAGAATTTAGCCAGGAACAAAAATGTGCAATTTTTTGCAGTTCTATGCGAGCCAGACGCACGTTTGAGGCGTCTGGAGACGCGTCTCGGCGCGGGCCAGCTAGCTATAGCGTTTTTAGAATGTAGCCAGGAACAAAAATGTGCAATTTTTTGCAGTTCTATGCGAGCCAGACGCACGTTTGAGGCGTCTGGAGACGCGTCTCGGCGCGGGCCAGCTAGCTATAGCGTTTTTAGAATTTAGCCAGGAACAAAAATGTGCAATTTTTTGCAGTTCTATGCGAGCCAGACGCACGTTTGAGGCGTCTGGAGACGCGTCTCGGCGCGGGCCAGCTAGCTATAGCGTTTTTAGAATTTAGCCAGGAACAAAAATGTGCAATTTTTTGCAGTTCTATGCGAGCCAGACGCACGTTTGAGGCGTCTGGAGACGCGTCTCGGCGCGGGCCAGCTAGCTATAGCGTTCCCTCCCCACTCGCGCGCACTGCAGTGTTTATTATATCGCTGCGTATTGTAAATTCGGAATTCGCGTTGTGTGTTTATTTTAAGGCTTGTGAATTGTTCCTAGCGGTGCTATAGTGTAGTAAGTGCGTGTTTTGTAAGTTTTTCAAAGTGTCTGTTCATTTATTTACAGGTAATTAGTCAATTTCTCCAGCTTTCGGTAAGTGCATTTATTTTTCTTGTGTGTGGGTAACGCGAAATAACTTAATCGATTGATATCTATTTGTTTAGTTCTTTTGATATTTTTAATTCATCCGTGTTGTTATAAAGTAATTCATGATGTCAACAAATGATGACCCTCCAGATCGTGGCGGAGATATATTTCGTCGAAATACAAAAACCCAAAGGTCGCCCGTGGCGACCTCCGCTAATTCGAAACGCTTGTTCAGCGAAATGTCTCCATCATACATTTCGCCCGATGATAGGTCAAAACGGGTTCATCCAACTTTCGAAACCGTGGAAAAATCCTCGCCGATTTTAAATATCAGTAATGTGAGCAATACCGATTACTGCGACTTAGTTTCCGAGGCGTCAGCCTACCTGTCAAAAATTAACGACTTAGTCAATGATCAGGGCTCTCGCATTAACGTAGCAAATAAATCTGCCATTATGGATATGACACAGCGTGTCACGGCCATCGTTTCTATGCTGGCCATAAAATCATCATGCAACGAAACGAAGTTAGCCAATACGGAACGCGAATTAGAAAAAATCAAGTCGAATAACTATGTCAATCCCAATCCTGTCAATAATAATAATAACAATTGTAAAATTTCGTATGCGGACTCGTTGAAACTACGCTTGCCAAAAGTAGCTCCAGCAATTATGGAATCCCGTCCACCATTGCCGTGTGTGGTGGCTTATCCGACCGCAGCTCGATCAGCTGATTATAGCACTTCGTCCGCGACAAAACAAGCGCTTATGAAAGCAATTAAGCCCTGTGATGACGGTTTTCAAATTGTAGGCGTGAAAAAAACCGCGAAATCAGGTGTTGTTCTACGTGTCGCTAGTGAACATCAGCTTAAAAAATTGGAATCCGTGGACGCAATTAAGGCCGCTGGTTAACGACTAGAAAAACCAAAAGGTAGACGCCCTCGAGTATTAGTTAAGGATGTACCATCTTCAATGGATGATGGCGCTTTTCTGATCGCGCTATACCGCCAAAATATTAAAGATGAGCTTCAAATGAAAGAGGATGACTTTATTAAGTCTACTAAAATTATCCGTAGGCGCTCGTTAGACAACGGTCGTAAGTGGATAGGCATCGAGTTAGATTCCGCAGTACGTAAACACTTAGTTTCTACCAAGGATAAATTATTTATTGATTGGGCTACCTGCCGCTTTATTGACGATGTTGAAGTCGTTCGGTGCTTACATTGTCAACAGTTCGGTCACGTTAAGAAACACTGCGTTAATAAAGAACCGACTTGTGACTGACACGTTTGAGGCGTCTGGAGACGCGTCTCGGCGCGGGCCAGCTAGCTATAGCGTTTTTAGAATTTAGCCAGGAACAAAAATGTGCAATTTTTTGCAGTTCTATGCGAGCCAGACGCACGTTTGAGGCGTCTGGAGACGCGTCTCGGCGCGGGCCAGCTATCTATAGCGTTTTTAGAATTTAGCCAGGAACAAAAATGTGCAATTTTTTGCAGTTCTATGCGAGCCAGACGCACGTTTGAGGCGTCTGGAGACGCGTCTCGGCGCGGGCCAGCTAGCTATAGCGTTTTTAGAATTTAGCCAGGAACAAAAATGTGTATTATTTTGCAGTTCTATGCGAGCCAGACGCACGTTTGAGGCGTCTGGAGACGCGTCTCGGCGCGGGCCAGCTAGCTATAGCGATTTTAGAATTTAGCCAGGAACAAAAATGTGCAATTTTTTGCAGTTCTATGCGAGCCAGACGCACGTTTGAGGCGTCTGGAGACGCGTCTCGGCGCGGGCCAGCTAGCTATAGCGATTTTAGAATTTAGCCACGAACAAAAATGCGCAATCATTTGCAGTTCTATACGAGCCAGACGCACGTTTGAGGCGTCTGGAGACGCGTCTCGGCGCGGGCCAGCTAGCTATAGCGTTTTTAGAATTTAGCCAGGAACAAAAATGTGCATTTTTTTGCAGTTCTATGCGAGCCAGACGCACGTTTGAGGCGTCTGGAGACGCGTCTCGGCGCGGGCCAGCTAGCTATAGCGTTTTTAGAATTTAGCCAGGAACAAAAATGTGCAATTTTTTGCAGTTCTATGCGAGCCAGACGCACGTTTGAGGCGTCTGGAGACGCGTCTCGACGCGTGCCAGCTAGCTATAGCGTTTTTAGAATTTAGCCAGGAACAAAAATGTGCAATTTTTTGCAGTTCTATGCGGGCCAGACGCACGTTTGAGGCGTCTGGAGACGCGTCTCGGCGCGGGCCAGCTAACTATAGCGTTTTTAGAATTTAGCCAGGAACAAAAATGTGCAATTTTTTGCAGTTCTATGCGAGCCAGACGCACGTTTGAGGCGTCTGGAGACGCGTCTCGACGCGGGCCAGCTAGCTATAGCGTTTTTAGAATTTAGCCAGGAACAAAAATGTGCATTTTTTTGCAGTTCTATGCGAGCCAGACGCACGTTTGAGGCGTCTGGAGACGCGTCTCGGCGCGGGCCAGCTAGCTATAGCGTTTTTCGAATTTAGCCAGGAACAAAAATGTGTAATTTTATGCAGTTCTATGCGAGCCAGACGCACGTTTGAGGCGTCTGGAGACGCGTCTCGACGCGGGCCAGCAAGTTATAGCGTTTTTAGAATTTAGCCAGGAACAAAAATGTGCAATTTTTTGCAGTACTATGCGAGCCAGACGCACGTTTGAGGCGTCTGGAGACGCGTCTCGGCGCGGGCCAGCTAGCTATAGCGTTTTTAGAATTTAGCCAGGAACAAAAATGTGCAATTTTTTGTAGTTCTATGCGAGCCAGACGCACGTTTGAGGCGTCTGGAGACGCGTCTCGGCGCGGGCCAGCTAGCTATAGCGTTTTTAGAATTTAGCCAGGAACAAAAATGTGTAATTTTATGCAGTTCTATGCGAGCAGACGCACGTTTGAGGCGTCTGGAGACGCGTCTCGACGCGGGCCAGCAAGTTATAGCGTTTTTAGAATTTAGCCAGGAACAAAAATGTGCAATTTTTTGCAGTACTATGCGAGCCAGACGCACGTTTGAGGCGTCTGGAGACGCGTCTCGGCGCGGGCCAGCTAGCTATAGCTTTTCTAGAATTTTGCCAGGAACAAAAATGTGCAATTTTTTGTAGTTCTATGCGAGCCAGACGCACGTTTGAGGCGTCTGGAGACGCGTCTCGGCGCGGGCCAGCTAGCTATAGCGTTTTTAGAATTTAGCCAGGAACAAAAATGTGTAATTTTATGCAGTTCTATGCGAGCCAGACGCACGTTTGAGGCGTCTGGAGACGCGTCTCGACGCGGGCCAGCAAGTTATAGCGTTTTTAGAATTTAGCCAGGAACAAAAATGTGCAATTTTTTGCAGTACTATGCGAGCCAGACGCACGTTTGAGGCGTCTGGAGACGCGTCTCGGCGCGGGCCAGCTAGCTATAGCGTTTTTAGAATTTAGCCAGGAACAAAAATGTGCAATTTTTTGTAGTTCTATGCGAGCCAGACGCACGTTTGAGGCGTCTGGAGACGCGTCTCGGCGCGGGCCAGCTAGCTATAGCGTTTTTAGAATTTAGCCAGGAACAAAAATCTGTAATTTTATGCAGTTCTATGCGAGCCAGACGCACGTTTGAGGCGTCTGGAGACGCGTCTCGACGCGGGCCAGCAAGTTATAGCGTTTTTAGAATTTAGCCAGGAACAAAAATGTGCAATTTTTTGCAGTACTATGCGAGCCAGACGCACGTTTGAGGCGTCTGGAGACGCGTCTCGGCTCGGGCCAGCTAGCTATAGCGCTTTTAGAATTTAGCCAGGAACAAAAATGTGCAATTTTTTGCAGTTCTATGCGAGCCAGATGCACGTTTGAGGCGTCTGGAGACGCGTCTCGGCGCCGGCCAGCTAGCTATAGCGTTTTAAGAATTTAGCCAGGAACAAAAATGTGCAATTTTTTGCAGTTCTATGCGAGCCAGATGCACGTTTGAGGCGTCTGGAGACGCGTCTCGGCGCCGGCCAGCTAGCTATAGCGTTTTTAGAATTTAGCCAGGAACAAAAATGTGCAATTTTTTGCAGTTCTATGCGAGCCAGACGCACGTTTGAGGCGTCTGGAGACGCGTCTCGGCGCGGGCCAGCTAGCTATAGCGTTTTAAGAATTTAGCCAGGAACAAAAATGTGCAATTTTTTGCAGTTCTATGCGAGCCAGACGCACGTTTGAGGCGTCTGGAGACGCGTCTCGGCGCGGGCCAGCTAGCTATAGCGTTTTTAGAATGTAGCCAGGAACAAAAATGTGTAATTTTATGCAGTTCTATGCGAGCCAGACGCACGTTTGAGGCGTCTGGAGACGCGTCTCGACGCGGGCCAGCAAGTTATAGCGGTTTTAGAATTTAGCCAGGAACAAAAATGTGCAATTTTTTGCAGTACTATGCGAGCCAGACGCACGTTTGAGGCGTCTGGAGACGCGTCTCGGCGCGGGCCAGCTAGCTATAGCGTTTTTAGAATTTAGCCAGGAACAAAAATGTGCAATTTTTTGTAGTTCTATGCGAGCCAGACGCACGTTTGAGGCGTCTGGAGACGCGTCTCGGCGCGGGCCAGCTAGCTATAGCGTTTTTAGAATTTAGCCAGGAACAAAAATGTGTAATTTTATGCAGTTCTATGCGAGCCAGACGCACGTTTGAGGCGTCTGGAGACGCGTCTCGGCGCGGGCCAGCTAGCTATAGCGTTTTAGAATTTAGCCAGGAACAAAAATGTGTAATTTTATGCAGTTCTATGCGAGCCAGACGCACGTTTGAGGCGTCTGGAGACGCGTCTCGGCGCGGGCCAGCTAGCTATAGCGTTTTTAGAATTTAGCCAGGAACAAAAATGTGCATTTTTTGCAGTACTATGCGAGCCAAACGCACGTTTGAGGCGTCTGGAGACGCGTCTCGGCGCGGGCCAGCTAGCTATAGCGTTTTTAGAATTTAGCCAGGAACAAAAATGTGCAATTTTTTGCAGTTCTATGCGAGCCAGACGCACGTTTGAGGCGTCTGGAGACGCGTCTCGACGCGTGCCAGCTAGCTATAGCGTTTTTAGAATTTAGCCAGGAACAAAAATGTGCATTTTTTTGCAGTTCTATGCGAGCCAGACGCACGTTTGAGGCGTCTGGAGACGCGTCTCTGCGCGGGCCAGCTAGCTATAGCGTTTTTCGAATTTAGCCAGGAACAAAAATGTGTAATTTTATGCAGTTCTATGCGAGCCAGACGCACGTTTGAGGCGTCTGGAGACGCGTCTCGACGCGGGCCAGCAAGTTATAGCGTTTTTAGAATTTAGCCAGGAACAAAAATGTGCAATTTTTTGCAGTACTATGCGAGCCAGACGCACGTTTGAGGCGTCTGGAGACGCGTCTCGGCGCGGGCCAGCTAGCTATAGCGTTTTTAGAATTTAGCCAGGAACAAAAATGTGCAATTTTTTGTAGTTCTATGCGAGCCAGACGCACGTTTGAGGCGTCTGGAGACGCGTCTCGGCGCGGGCCAGCTAGCTATAGCGTTTTTAGAATTTAGCCAGGAACAAAAATGTGTAATTTTATGCAGTTCTATGCGAGCAGACGCACGTTTGAGGCGTCTGGAGACGCGTCTCGACGCGGGCCAGCAAGTTATAGCGTTTTTAGAATTTAGCCAGGAACAAAAATGTGCAATTTTTTGCAGTTCTATGCGAGCCAGACGCACGTTTGAGGCGTCTGGAGACGCGCCTCGGCGCGGGCCAGCTAGCTATAGCGTTTTTAGAATTTAGCCAGGAACAAAAATGTGTAATTTTATGCAGTTCTATGCGAGCCAGACGCACGTTTGAGGCGTCTGGAGACGCGTCTCGACGCGGGCCAGCTAGTTATAGCGTTTTTAGAATTTAGCCAGGAACAAAAATGTGCAATTTTTTGCAGTACTATGCGAGCCAGACGCACGTTTGAGGCGTCTGGAGACGCGTCTCGGCGCGGGCCAGCTAGCTATAGCGTTTTTAGAATTTAGCCAGGAACAAAAATGTGCAATTTTTTGTAGTTCTATGCGAGCCAGACGCACGTTTGAGGCGTCTGGAGACGCGTCTCGGCGCGGGCCAGCTAGCTATAGCGTTTTTAGAATTTAGCCAGGAACAAAAATGTGTAATTTTATGCAGTTCTATGCGAGCCAGACGCA